>KZ613528.1:0-26491 GCA_002865625.1 Hyaloscypha hepaticicola
ATTATTATATAATTATTTAATTTAAAAAAATAATATTTATTATTTTAATAAATAAATAAAAAAATTATTTATAATTTTTAATAATTAAATCTTTTTTTTTATTTATTAATAATTATAAAAAGAATTTTTTTAATATTAAAAATATTTTAAATTTATAATAAATTAATTTATATATTTTTTTTTAATTTAAAATTATTTTATTTATAAATTTATTTATTTTTTAAAAATAAATTTTTAATATATTATTATATAAAATATTATATTAATAATTATTTATTTAAATTTAAATTTTTAATAATTATAAAAATAATATATAAAAATAATCTTTTTAAATTTTTTAATTAATCGTTTATATTTATTTTATTAATCACTAGTAAATTATTAATAAATAGAAATGGAATTTTCAAGGATTGTTTATTTATTTATTTATTATTTTATAAATATTATCCGTCAGAAAAATACTAATTCTTATACAAATCACGAGTTATATTATTATAACTTATTACCGAATTACTAGTAATTATATATCTAATATATAATAAAAAGGAAACTTCTAGTTACCTTATCTGGAATATCCCGATATTAGATAACTGGTTATCTACCGGCCAATTATTACTAGTCTATTAGTAAATCAAATATAATTAGATATCTTTTTTATTTATATTCTCCTTTATCTTATCTTTATCCGACTCGTTATTCGATATATAATATATATTTACCAGATTGAAATCCGTTAATATAATATTAATATTTTCAAAACTGTTTAGATTAATAATAAGTATCTTAATAGTATTAATAAGATAGTATTCGTGCTCTTAATTAATCTTTTATTATTTATAAATTATTAGTAAATTAGTAAAGAATTACCAGGGAATTAATAGGGAATTATTGGATATACTTGAGAATTCACTCCTGGTTTTAGAGAAGTCTAGTTTACTTTTTGGTTATATTAATTAAGGTTATATAAAACATTTTGAGATCAGAACGGGTATTTACAATTTACTAAGAGATTATTAATAGATCTTTACTAATAGTGAAATTATCCTTAAACTTTCACTTTCTCGGGGTTAATTATAGGCCGGGATATTTCTTTTTCACTAATTATTAGTTATCGAATCACTCACGAATAATCTGGAAAAAGTTAGGAAATTATTATTTACTAGTAAGTCTTTAAATACTAAAGTCAGGAACTTTACTTTATTAATAATAATTATAAACTCTTTCTTTTCGGTATTAATCCAGTCTCTAATAAGTGTATTTGAATAGGCCTTTAATAGTTTATTATAATATAAAGTCTCTTTTATAAAATAGTGAATATCGAATAGAAGTTCACGGAGTGATTAGGGAAATATTAGTAAATGGTTAATAAATAGGCACTAATCCTTCAAGATATTACTCACATTATAATACTTATTCTCTATATTATTTATTACAGTTACACCTTCTCTACTTCTCTATACCTGATTACTATACGGAGTTATCGTTTCCAATTGGACTTAGTTCGGTTGTCACATGAGTAGGGGAGGCATGGATCATGTGACCTGGCGGGCTAGCGCGTAAATTTCGAGACTAGCTCCTAAATTTCGTTCGCTAAATCACGTGTACACGCGGGGCAAGGCGCGCAGTCCAGTATTTAGTCTCCCAGGGCCCTAATAACCCTCTTCTTTCCTTACTCTAGTATTATCGAATAGAGACCCTTTCATTACGCCTTCTAGGCCCGAAATACTATACTCGTGATATAATACTAGAGTCTCTTTATCTCTCAATCCTACGGAGGATTTAAAATATACCGGGAGCTCTTTTTCTTAGTAGTACTATGTCTAGATATGTCTTGTGACCTGTAAGGGAAGCTCTCCGATACCCCCTGAATGAAATACGAGGTCCCGGCGGAACTGGGTACCTGGAAATTTATATAGAAACCCGAAAATTAAAAAGGCTACTATACGAACAAGCCCCAGAGCACTGGACATTACAGGCCAGTAATCTCACTACTATAACAAGCCTTACTTCGAAGTAGACTGCGGATAGGCCAGTAACCTCACTGCTTTCCCCAATACCCGTTAAGATGGATACCTTTGAACCAGAAAGATCAGAACGCCCCGTTAACACTCCTGCCCGATCTGAGCGCCATATTGATACTCCTAGTTATTAAATCTCTATTCAAGAAACTGCTCTCTGGAAGAAAGTTATCAAAACCAATAATTCCATTACTCTCCAGGAACTGGATAATTGGTTCGATTCTGGTAATCCAAGTAAGTTTATTAATGACTTGAATAATATCGTTACCTAGTGCCATATAAGACATAACCTCTATTATAATCAAAAGAAGGCCCTGGAGAAGCTCGAGCAAGAGACTGTCCCTAGCCTCAAGTCAAGCCTCGAGACTGTTAATACTTCGGCTGACTATTTTATAGAGGACTCCGAGTGATAAAAGAAGACCATTCAATACCTTCTCAAAGATACAAGAGAGGCCCAGTATACTTAGCCCGAGCCCCAACACTCTGAATAATATGAAATCCCCGCTAGTACCCATATTCAAGCTAGTGGTTCCCGTATTATCAAGCTCCCGGACCCTCCTCTATTCTCAGGAGTAGACCCCTCCTTGTTCGACGATTGGACTATTCAGGTTAAGAATAAGTTCCGAGATAATACTAAATCCTATCCGGACGAGCTCTTGAAAATCCTCTATATCTCAAGCCGACTTACGGGAGATACCCTTAAATTAATGAATCCCCGCCTGGATGAGGAGAACCCCATAGTATACAGGACTATTATTGAATTTCTCTTTCATCTTACGGAATTATACTCTAATCCGAACAAGATCCATAATGCTCGTCGGGCATTCCAGTCCCTTATAATAAAGGCCGGTCAGTCATTCCAGGAATTCTATACTATATTCCTTCGTCTCGTTACGGAGAGCCGTACCTCCCAGGATCAATTGAAGTATAAGCTTAATGAGAAGTTGGCCTTAAAGCTCCAGGAGTCCGTGGCCATTTATTATAATGACCCGTCGATTGACATTACTCAATTCGCTCAGTACTATACGATAATTGATTAGCAGAACCGTATTCGCCAAGGCAAGTAAGACCGTATAACTAAGCGTTTCAGTAAGAATACCGCGGCCTCTTCTACTATTGGATATATCCCGCTATAATAGTAAGCAATTAAACTATTCGTTCCGTTATCTATTCCTTTCCGTACTTCCTCTACTAACAAGTTACCTCTTACAATCCCGGTAGGTAACGGCAAGGCCACAGATATAAGCGCAATTCAGTACTATAATTACGGCAAGTACAGTCACTATCAGTCTGATTACACTTAACCGAAGTCTACTCGTAAATACCCTGGTTTAGCCTCGATCGAGGAGGAAGCCATTATTACTAATATAGTTCTCGAGTATAATTCTGATTCGGAAAACTAGTATCCCTAAAGGAAGTCTCCTCTTTAGGACTTTATAGTATAGATATGGAGGAAGTTGACTTAAGCCGACTAATAGGGGGTAATACATTCACATTATCATATACTATTAGCAAAAATGGATATGGCATTAAGTCTTTTTCTCTTATTAATACCGGAGCGAATAGTTATACTTTTATTAATTCTCATTTTATTGGAAAAGTGTCTAAAAGACTACCAGACATTAAACTAGAACCTCTCCCTATACCTTACAGTGTATGAGGATTCGATAGTAAGTAAGGTATACCGATTACTCATTTTATTCGTTTTACTCTTAATATTAACAGTCATCACCTTATAAGGATTCCGTTTCTGGTTATCGGACTAGGTGAGTATAATATGATCCTAGGCCGTAAATAGGCGTCCCATCGGGGCCTGTTAATCGATTGTAAGTATCGGGCGTTGATATGGCCTACGAGTTCACCATTGTCTAGACACTTCAGTAAAGTGATTGCGTGCTCTAGAGTGACGTTATTCCCAAAACCACTCTCCCGCAAGGATTATCGGTATCAAAAAGATACAGATTGTCGAGATACCCTTATAAAAATGGAGAGCTAGCGACCCATACTCCTTTATCGAGGTGAAATACCTGGTTCTACATGGGTAAAGGATAATGAAAAGCAGCTTATAGCTATGGAATCTGAGCTCGGTGAGAGGCCTAGCTCGAAGGCGGAACCTTCACCGAAAAGATTATCCTCCCGTACAGAGCCTTCAGCCCCTTATATAATTGATATTGTGGCTATTGGGCCCCATCCGTTCTACTCAACCATGAAGTGTAAGGGAAACGTGTACTTCTATATATCTATTTATGATATTAATCGGGAACTGGAATCTAGGAATAAGTTAGCAATTACGGATAAATCAGAGCTCTGTCCGCAAGACTAATAGCCAGGGGAGACGGAATTACAGTGATTAAAGTGTCTCTTACTAGAAGAATTTAAAGATTATACGAACGTGTTTTCAAAAGAGACCTCGAATATACTCCCGTCCCTTCGAGTATATAATTACAAAATCCAATTATATAATCCCGAGGATATTAATAGTTTAGATTACTCCCCTTTACGAAAGTAGTCAACCCAATAGCTTCTTGAGATAAAACGATTCCTGAAGGAGAACCTTAAAAAAGACTTTATCGAGAATAGTTCCGCTCCCTTTATATTCCCTATACTATTTGTAAAAAAGTATAATAGTAGTTTACAGTTCTGTATCGATTTCCGTAAACTAAATAATATAATACGGAAGGATTAATATCCTCTTCCCTTAATCGACGAGACCCTGAGTCGTTTAACCAAGGCCAAGATCTATACCAAGTTGGATATACATTAAGTGTTCTATAGAATTTATATAAATCCTGATTCGGAGAAGCTGATAATATTCTATACCCGTTATAGTACATATAAGTATAAAGTCTTATAGGAAGGTCTTTATAATAGACCTGTCACTTACTAATAGTATATAAATAACATATTATTCGATTTCCTTGACAATTTCTATACTGTATATTTAGATAATATCCTGATCTACTCTAAGGACCTATTAGAACACGACTTGTATATATACCGGATACTAGATCAATTATATAAAACTGGTCTATAAGCAGATATCAAGAAGTCAGAGTTTAAGGTTACTTGTATAAAATATCTCGGTTTTATTATCTCTACGGATAGTATCGAAGTGGATCCAGCCAAGGTAAAAGTTATTAAGAACTGGGAAGAGCCTAAGACAGTCAAGAGTATTCAGTCATTCCTAGGATTCTATAACTTCTACTAACATTTTATTACGCAATATAACCGGCTCGCGAGACCCTTAACTGAGTTGGTTTACAAGGATCGTGCTTTTATATAGACTACCCAGTGCCAGACAGTATTCGATACTCTCAAGCAAGCCTTGATATCCGTACCAGTCTTGTATTATTACAACCCTAAACTCCCCACAATAGTCGAGACAGATACTTCGAACGGAGTATTGGCTAGTCTTCTCTCCCAGGAAGATCCTGAATCCAAGCTCTGGCACCCTATCGCCTTCTTTTCGAAAACTATAGTACTAGCAGAGCTGAATTACGATATTCACGACAAGGAGATACTAGCTATTATATGAGCTTTCGAGGAATAGCGAGTAGAACTAGAAGGCTTACAAGTTACACCCTTTCAAGTCTACTCTGATTATAGAGCCCTGGAATATTTCATAACGACTAAGAAGCTCTCCGCTCGACAGACTCGTTAGGCTGAATTTCTCTCCCAGTACGATTTTAAACTAATATACCGTGAGGGTAAGGCGAACGCTAGGGCCGATACTCTCAGTCGTATAGAGAATAACGTTCGGGAATAGGATAAAGTCATGGCCGAGTAGAGGATACAAGTGTTATTACCCCGTGACAAAATCGACTCCCGGGTCATCGAAGACCTCCAGCTTACTCCTCTAGAACAGTTTACAGATCCTGAACAGCTTATAATCCCCGCGGAGACTCCAGTTATACAGGGAACAGAGAACGTTACGGCTGGTCCTGAGATAACAGTTCCCGTTTCCTCCGGCAATATATATAATAGTATACGACTGGTGGAACGAATCCTATAAGAGAACCGTACATCTCCGGAACTGAACGACCTTCGAATCAAAGTACAGGCTGAGGCCGAAGATACCTGGCAATTAAAAGACGGGCTCTTGTTCCGATACAGCAAGCTATACGTAACTGACGGGTTTATCGCTCCAGACATGCCCTTACGAATAGCGTTAATACGGGAAGCTTATGATCAACCACTCTCCGGGCATCCTGGTCACCGAAAGCTATAACAGTTACTTCAGGTTCGATATTACTGGCCGAGTCAGGGCAAGGATATCAATATGTATATCGATAACTGCTATACCTGTCGCCGCTCCCATATTCCTCGAGACAAGAAGCCTGGTCTTTTACACCCGCTCCCAGTTCCGGATCGACTATGGCAACATATAACAGTCGATTTCAAACACTGTCCCGAGAGCAAGGCAGGCCATAATATAGTGACTATATTCGTAGATCGCTTGAGCAAGTGTCCGATCACTATTCCAGTACGAGATACAATCACGGCTAGGGAATTAGTACCGTTATTCCTATTACACGTCATTTGCTATATGGGCGTCCCAGATACGATTATTTCAGACCGAGGTCCTCAGTTTATCTCTGACTTCTGGAACGAGTTTTGTAAGCGTATCGGTACTAAACTCAAATTATTAACAGTGAACTATCCATAGACTGACGGCCAGACGGAGATCGTGAATCAGTACTTCAATCAATGCCTTCGACCGTATATTAACTATTATCAGGACGATTGGAACGATTGGATCCCTATAATCGATTACCAACAAGTATCCCTATAGCACGAAACGACAGGACAGAGTCCATTCCTTACTGAGAAGGGTTTTGACATTCGTACATCGTTCGATTGGGAATCTCCGGTTACGACTTCGACACTAAAGGAGAAGTTAAATCGTCAAGAAGTAAAGGCCTTGGTAGAACGTATTCACGAGTCGTGGGAGGCCGCCCGGGAACAAATGACGAGATCTCAGGAACAATATACTAAACAAGCCAATAAGCACTATCGTCCTGTCGATTTCGGGATTGAGGATAAGGTCTGGATTATAACGAAGCACTGGAAGACCGACAGACCTAGTCGGAAGCTTGGGGATCAGATAGCAGGCCCGTTCGAGATCGTGGACCAGGTCGGCCACTCCTTTCGACTAAAGCTACCGGAGATAATGAAAGTACACCCGGTTTTTCATACAGAGAAGCTACGAAAAGACCCTGATAATCCTCTCCTAGAATAAGCAAACCCGAATCCGCCACCGTTAGTTCTCGAGGATAGCGAGAAGGAGTATAAAGTACAGAGTATCTTGGCTGTGAAACTGGTACGTGGGAATCTGAAATATTAAATATAATAGAAGGGATAGGATCGGGATTTGGAATAGTATCCTGCAGAATCGTTACGGAACAGTCCATTAGCTTTATAGGAGTTTCACAAGAAAAATCCAAGTCGCCCGGGTCCGCTACAGAATCTAGATTACTGACTGGATTATACGCTCAATAACACAATCCCAGAACCAAAACCTAGTAATAACCATCCTGTATAAACTCGGGATCGAGCTTATTCCGAGAGAGGGGGTGATATTACGGTTACACCTCCTCTACTTCTCTATACCTGATTACTATACAGAGTTATTATTCCCAATTGGGCTTAGTTCGGTTATCACATGAGTAGGGAAGGCATGGATCATGTGACCTGGCGGGCTAGCACGTAAATTTCGAGACTAGCTTCTAAATTTCGTTCACTAAGTCACGTGTATACGCGGGGCAAGGTGCACAGTCCAGTATTTAGTCTCCCAGGGCCCTAATAACCCTCTTCTTTCCTTACTCTAGTATCATCGAATAGAGACCCTTTCACTATGCCTTCCAGACCCGAAATGCTATACTCGTGATATTATTAAGAGTCAAGTAGTGATTATAAATAGAGTTATTCTTTCTATAGAAATCATAAACGAGACAATTAATTTCAATCTATTAGTCAATTATTCTATCCCGAATCTTTAATAATTTATTAGATATTACTCACCTGAAATAAATATTAATAGTATTTAATCCGGTATCTAATATAAATAATTCTTTAATATATCCGATAGTAATAATATAAAACATATATATATATTAGTAATAATTACTATTCTGATTAATAAAGTTTCTATTATAATAACTGCCTTTCTATTCACTAAAAGATTAGTATTTGATTACTAAATACTCAACGAGTTATTATCGAATCGGAATCAATTCACTTACTTTTCCTTGATTGATTATAAGCGAATCGTGACAGGTCGGGATAACGATTTGCTTTTTGCCAGTAATAGTCTTACTTCTGGACAATTAGAGACTCTTCTTCTCGGTACTAGTGAGTGACTTGTTAATTATTAATATATTACTAATAGCTGGATTAAAAGAACTCGCCATTTTAATAGTAATTCGATAGTAATTTATTAATAGCTTTCTTGATAACTGGAAGGGAATAATAGAAGATTCACAAATAGAACTTAATAGAAATATATATAAGTAATAGATAATACTATATTAAATCACTAATAATTAGTCTCAGATTCGTTATAAAAACTCTCAAAAACTATTATAGAATTATTACTAATCTATAATTAATAATCTCTTTAATCTATTCAATATTAAATAGTTAAAGGAATTATATAATAGTGAATTAGTAACAATTCGGAGATATAGAAATGAAATAGTATTCCGATTCGGTAATAAATAATCACAATACTAATTTAATAGAGATTCGGAAATATAGAAATAAGAAAATATAGAAATAAAATAATATTCTAATTCGGTAATAGATAGTCATAATACCGATTTAATAAAGATTCGGAAATATAGAAATGAGAAAATATAAAAATAAAATAATATTCCGATTCGGTAACGGATAGTTATAATACCAATTCGGTAATAATTTAGACTGAGTCCATTTAACTTATTTGACTCTCAATAATTCACTACCGAATCGGGGATCAATTATAGAGTGATTCGATACTTATCGGAAAAAAAAAAAATTTAAAGGGAGGGAAAAGAAGTGAAATAGAATAGCAAGAGTCCTATATTTATATACACTAGACGAGGCCCTTGTTTAATTTTCGCTTAAGTAAACTAGTTTATTATATATTAAGTATTATAAAAGTACTCGAATTTAAACTAATTATTATATAAGTGAATCTGATATAAAAGTGAGGTTATAAACTAAATTATATAATTTACTTAATCAGGGATTCTATAATAGTCCGGTTTTTATTAAATAAATATAGAGTCTAGTTTTACTTAACAATTCGCTAGTATTCAATTAATTAGTAATCAGTATTCAATCCCTAAAGAGTTAGTTATTAATTTATAAATCACTACTATTTCGCAATTAGTTTACTATCTCTTTATTTAAAATATAAAAGTAAAAATACTATAATTAATTTATTAATAAGGACTATAATACTAATTTACTCTCTTAGATTAAAATAGTAAACTCTATCTAATCTGTTATTATTTATATCCGATTCACTAGTATTTAATTAATAATTCAATACTGGACTATTAGTACTCTTTTGTGTATTTACTATAAGACCTCACACTCTTAAACTATATATATATATAAGTAAAAAGAGAGATTATCTATATTTTCTAGAAGAAATACTAGTAAATGTCTCCCGAAAATCTAGTGAATATCTAGTAAATAGTAATCTATTAGTTATTTTTATCCTCTATAATAGTATTCCCCTAATCCTTTAATATTTCCTTACTAGACTACTCAAAAGTATTATCGGAATCGAAACTCGATATTA
Organism: Hyaloscypha hepaticicola; assembly: GCA_002865625.1. Lineage (NCBI taxonomy): Eukaryota > Fungi > Ascomycota > Leotiomycetes > Helotiales > Hyaloscyphaceae > Hyaloscypha > Hyaloscypha hepaticicola. The sequence goes on from KZ613528.1 coordinate 9,808, forward strand.
TAATAGTATTAAATAGCTCTAATTCAATTAAGGATTAGGAGTCGGGTAGACTTTGACTTTCTATTAAGTCTATTTATTTATTATAAACCTTGATTAATTTATTCAATATTTTATAAGTCTAGTAATAGTGTTTATATTTCACTTTAAGTAAACTTTATAATTATTAATGAATCGAGAATGGTTTATTAATAGAATATAGAGATTTATTTATTAATCCGATAAAGTTATATAAATAACTCGCCCTTACAGAATCGATTCAATTTAACTGTTTTCTTTTTAACCTTTTCAATTGCCTCTCATATATTAGTTATGGAATAGGAGAGGACAGTTATCTCCTTATATAGAGAGAAGGGGTCGGAAGAGGTATATTTGTATTTAAGATCATATTGGATTTATATAGTCTATATTAATAATTAATTAACTATACTATAGTTAATAGCTATATACTAGACTTTATCTAATTACTATATACCCGATAGTATAATTTATTAAAGGCAGTGATAGTAACTATAATCTTTTCAAGGTCCTCAATTACCAAGTCCTTGACTTCAATATCCCGATTCTCGTTCAAGATGCGATTATAGTCCAGTAATAACCGGAATAGAATATGAATATTCTTCTCGAGTCCTTTGGATAACTAGTGATTTATTAGTGATTCTATAACAAAATGATGTCTATTTTGTGATTATAATATAATCTATATGAATTATAAAATAGGGACATTAAACTTATATTAAAGCATTTTGGCCTATTACTCTATTTAATATAATACCCGTATTGAGTATTGTTCTTATTACAGGATAGTTATATTAAGTAATTAATCACTATTAACTAGTCATTTTCTTAATAGGTAATTGGTAATTATACTCACGCGAATAGTTTATTATAGGTAATACTCCTATAGCCGATAGTGAAGTTTTTCTTAAATAGTCGAATAGTTATTAAATAGGGCAAATATATATATACCTTGAATAACCCTTTAGTATTAATAAGATTACTATTGACTTGGCCCGCATTAAGGGACTAGAGAAATATTAGTAAGTCATTATCTAATTATTACTTATTTGCTAAATATTATCTTTTTATTCATAATCTCATGGAATACCGATTATACAATCTCTATATCCTTACTCCCGGACACAAGTTGAATTAATAATACTATTGATTTGGAACTCGCGATTACTTTAGGACTAGTCTTAATCCGGAATATTACCGAGTGTTAATTCGACTGGTATAATATACATTCAGGGTCCTTTATTATATCTATTATAGAAGAAGTAAGGTTATCTATATGAGTTATTATATTAATAATAGAAAGAAGGAGGATTTTTGATAAGTAGAGAGGGAATAGTATTAAGTTCACTTGTAAATTAATAGATATTAACTAATAATATAATATAGAATAACTTGTAATATATCAGAATTCCGATAAAGATATATTATACTATAGGGGAAAAGTAATTAGATAATAGATAGTATATATCCAGGGGTTTAATAGAGAAACTATTATAATTTATTATCTATTAGTAATATATATATTATTTAATAAGAGTATAATAGATAGAGAAAAGAAAGTAATATATAGGAGAGAAGATAATGAATAGATAACGGGCTCTAGACTAGGTCTGAAGAACACATGCCTTTAAGGACTGGAACGAGTGAACCAATAGGGAATAGATAAGGTATAGTCAATAATAATTCGGAAAACATTTACTAAAAAAAAATTATTTAAAAGGGAAGGAGAAAAGGGGTAATCGATAATAGTGAGTGTAAATATATATATATTAATATAATTATACTTTTATAAATATTGGCAGATTTGGCAATACCTATTTATACTCTTATAATAAATTATTTAATAATAATAAACGGGGTATTTCTTATTTACTAGTAATTTATATAAGAAATGAAAGACGAATATTTACTAATAAAATACTATTTATCACCTAGTGATATATGGCAATTAGAGGCTTATCGAATGGCACTATAGTCTATACGAGAATTATATATATAACTTACGAGTATACTATTAGATAATGAATACCTTGCGAATATTCACTATATAACTGGTAACTAAATTCCAAAATATTACTTTATTATAAATTATTAGAGTTCGCTTAAATATTATATAATATTTAATTAAAATATAAAAATGAATTAAAGATTATAATAATATAATTTCGTTTATATAATTTTAATTTCCTTAATTTATATCTCATCCGGTTATTCAATTTATTATTATATATACTATATTATATTAAAAGCACTTATAATAGTCTCTAATTTATTATTAAATAGTACTAGTATTATTATATAATCGTTCGGGATTTGGAATATATACTCTCGCTTTCCTGATATAGAGAAGTTCTAGTTAATCATATACTAATAATATAATACCCGTTTAGGAGTGAGAATCCCGAAGTGATCAATCTCGGGTTCTTTATCCAATTTAGAGTTTTAAGGATATCTATTCTTTTATATAAAGTCTATTAATCACTTATTAATCTCTTAATATATTATTATAAGGGACTTGTTATTTGTACCTTTTTTAGAGATCTGATTATAGGATGGCTTATACTGGATAGGGTAGTTTACTATTATTAGTAAGAGTAATAAAATATTAACAATTCGGTTCTATATTATAATTGAATAGACAAAGTGCCAGTAGTAAACCTCTATCTAGTATATCTTATTCCAGTGATTTCTTTGAATAAATTTATTATATATTAGTTAAGAAAAGAGTTAATAAATAGTAATAAAATAGTGCCCAATTATATTATAAAACTATTATTATACTTTTACTCTATAATATTCTTTTAATATCTTACACGTGTATTTACTTAAAGTATAAAATAGTAATAATTTCCAGTATTTTCATTCCTTATTAATAAATCCCTATATATAAAAAAGAAAATCTTATATAAATTTCATTTTCGTTTTTCTTATATCGGATATTAAGATATCCTATTTCCAATTATTAATGAAATATTACTAAAATGATACCCGATAGAATATAATCTATTTACTCTTTGTTTATTCTTGAGACTCGGGTCGGACTAGATAACTAATAAATCGGAATATCTCTTAATAGTATATTTATATCAGATTAATAAGGAAAAAGGATTTGATATACTCTAAATAAGTAAAGTCTTTATAGTAAAACTCTAGTTAATACGAGATGACTTCGATTCGAGTATAATCGCCTTTACTCTATATTACCTCCTTTCAGTTCTTATAATACTCGTTACAGATTATATTATTAGTATATACAATTTTGATAGTGATTTCAAGCCGGAATACTAGTCATTCCCAGTCAATTCGGTCAAGTATCCAGTCATACCCGTAATAATCAATTGTGTCTTTAATACTTATACTAAGAAATTACTTTTCGGATACCTTATTATATTGGAACTTGGTCTATTACAAAGTGGTACAGTCTCGTTACTTATCCGGTCTAGTATTAAATATATATAATAGAACTTGAAAAAGTATAATTATAATCTTACACTATTTATATAGGATCCTCCCCCCTAGATTTGTAGTGTAGATTCACTTAAAGGCAACTATATACTTGAGACAATTCTATTAAAGATATACTAGTCATATTACGCTTAATAGTTTCCAAAACGGTTAATAATCGGCAGTAACTAGGTCCCGCTTCTAATTCCACTCACTAGTGGTCCGGAGGCATTTCTCTAGCCGATTAATAAAGGTAAATGAAAGACAATACTCTTCCCGAATACCAAATGAATACAGGGCCGCCTGGAAACAGGTATTAGCAAAACGATAATAGTAATCAAAATACATTTTCTATATCTTCTCACACACTATTACACTGCCCTTGCCCTTAGTACAAATCATCTTGTTAATCTCGGAATCACGGGCGAGTTATTAAAGAAACTTACTATTAAACAATTTGCATTTTGTTATATTATAGATCTCTTTGAAACTATTATATATTTGAGAATAGATCCAGTCTTAATTACGCTTATAATAATACCGGGAGATATTAAGTATTATATCAGTAATGTCTCGGAGTATAACAGATATATAAAAGTGAGTCTTGACCGACTTGCCTGGTTCCTCTAGATCGGCCCATTGTGTAAAGCTCTTCTGGTAACAGGTGTATATAAGGTATATTATCGGTAACGAATCGTTGCCTGTTTCCCCTCTACTCGGGTCCTAATCGGTAACGGTGGTCTCTTTCTCCAAGTCAGTATAGATACGGGCACAATCCAGATTATTAAAGTTAATTACAGAGAATATAGAGAGATTAAAAGTAGTCTATAATATACCAGGTGAGTTATTCTTGAAGTTGAGTTTAGTATTTATATTTACAAAGAAGATAAATACATTACGGTAAAGCTCATTGTCAGGTAAGGATAATTATTCAAGAATATTAAACCAGATAGTAGTGAGATCGCGAGTCTATATTATATAATAAAGAGATAGAGCCTTTTTATAAATATTTTCAATGAAGGTATTACTCTTTTCCTCTCGTTAATAAGTCTCTACTTTAAGAATAATATATTCTCAAGAGAAAGGGAAATATTAGTAACTCGTTAGCGAAATGTGATAGTATATAATCGGGTAAAGGATCAAATCAAACCAGTTTCGAAAAATAGAAGAGGGTTCACTATTATCTGAACTAGAGAAGTTTATAGCCTTTTCTCTTATTTATATTTGAGGAAAGAAGATATATATTAAAATATCTTTATATCCAATCACTTTATTAAAGTAGTAATAAGGGATATTGTATAATAGGACCTTAATAATCTTTGAATAAATAGAATTACTTATATTTGTAATATTTGAAAAGAGATAAATTAAATATAAGATATTTTATTAAAAGCGAAGATATATATTAAGAAGAAGACCTTATTTAATAAAGTCAAGACTAGGAGTAAATCCAAGAAAGGAATCGAAATCCCACTGAATATAACTGTTATAATATAGTGTTTGTGAATAGAGTAAATACACTTTAGGCCATGGGTCGGACCGGATATATTATCAATTCGGTTCCGTTTTGGTATTAACTCGCAAAGAATGTGATCTCGAAGAAGTGAATCCAATCTCAAAGTTATTATTATTACTATTCTCGGATCTTGAATTATTATTATTATTATTCTCGGATCTTGAATTATTAATATATTAATCCGGATTCCTTTCTAGAATACTATTATTACCTTTTAAACTATTAATTGAGATATTAATAAAAAGGGCTTAAAAGTTTAATAATGGATAAGTATCTTTATAAACTTATTGACTTTGTACAAGGTTATCTTTGTCAAAAATAGGAGATTAATATTACCTGTTAAAGAAGTCGATAAGGCCTTTAAGGGTTAAATAGTCTTTATTAGAGTGGTTCGGGTTCTCACGATTATTAGTCTCGGTATATTCTTTAATTATACATTCTTGAAAGGCGAATAGATAACGAGTCAGTAATAAAATATAATCGATTTGAGGGTTATTCACTTATTGAAACTCGGTTTATATTTGTACTTATAACTGGAGTTAATATTCCTTCTCGCTATTAGTAATATTACTTTCTTGATATTCATCACTCTCCATATTTATATTATTAACTTATATTAAGGATATTGAGATACTATAATATATAGAGTCGGAATCCGACTATTCGGTATAGAAAGCACTCCTACTAGAAAGTTATTTACTAGATAATCGATAACCTTGCGAGACAGGAGTGCGAGGTAATAATAAGAGTTTACTTAGTGATTTTATACTTTTAAGGCTACTAGACCTAGTAGATCGGTACTGGATCTGTCTAGGAGTTCCTGGAGTTGTGATAATTATCTATTAGTAAAGAGTGAATAGTAACTAGAATATATATAAACTTAGTTATTAGTTATTAATACTTTCTCCTAAATAGTATAAGTGCCTACTCACTGAGCGAGTGTATTGAGTGTGAGGGCTTTAATGTTTTGTAGTCTTTGCTTTGCCTTGAAATTCACTTTCACGAGACTTTTTGTTTTTTGTATTATTAGTATTACTCTTATATCTAGTATTATAATTATTAAAGATATTATCTTAATCGGACAGGTCTAGATTATCTATAATCGAGGATAAGGAATATTATATATATTTTCTGGTTAAGGAAGTGTCTAGAAGTTATTGAGGGATTATAGAGGATATAGTGGGGATTATGGAATATTTTTAATAAGGGGATAAGAGTTATTCTAGAGCGAATAAGGGATTTATAGACTCCGAATCGGTATTATTTTAGCGAGTGATAGACGGAGATTCTTGACTGGATTGACTAGTATTATCTTATTAATCCCTTTGGATTTGTGTGACTTGTTATTCTAGTGAATATATTAGGGGATGATAGTTGAAACGGGTAGGGGTCTATTAAACTTCGAGTAATTGAGAGGCATATTATTATTATCGGATATATACAGATTCTCTAGTTAGCTTTTATTATTTCTTTAATAGACTAGGAGTATTTCGCGATCGAATAGGAAAGGATTGAATATTAATAGATAAGGTATTTGTATTATTTATAAGAGTAAATTATAGAGTATTAGTAAGTTTAGTATTAGATTCTATACTCGTAATAGGATTCTATATAGGGTATAAATAATTATCTTGTTTTATAGGTATTAATAAGGTTATTTGAGGGAGAGTAAACAATTTGGAAATTATAACTTATTGAAAAATAAATAATTATGAGACTATAGAAATGAAACTGTTAGCTATTGATTAAAGGTTAAGAGATAGGCGAATAGCTAGAGAATAATTACTGTTTCGTATTAGAATTTTCAATTATACCTTGGATATTTGTAAATAATAAGTTTATAAGTAGATTATTATTAGTAAAAGTTAAGATAGAGATTAGTAATAGATTAGTAGACTGATCTGGGTGATAGTAATTATAAAAATGTTTTTGTTTTTCTATATTGAACTTAATTGAATTGACTTTTAATCTAGTATAATATTTTATATTTGTGATATATAATAGAAAAAAGACAATTAATAAATAATATATAAATGGGGATATAATAGTAATTTATTATATATTATAAGGGAAAGACTAATCCGATATAATTATAAAATGGTTAAAGTAAACTCATATATCCTAATCATTTATTTATATACTAATTGATTAATTGTATACAATACTATTCTAATATGATTATAAAATGATTAAGGTAAATTCACGTGTTCTAATTGTTTATTTGTATTTTAATTAATTAGTTATAAATAGGATTATATAATATCACGTGTTCTAATTATTTATTCGCGATGTGATTGGCTAATGCTTATTAAAACCCGCTTTTTATATATATATAATTGCAATTCGTGAGTAATTTGTAAGTATTACGGTTTTGATAGGGTTACAAAATGGCTAAGATAAGTTCACGTGTCCTAACTGTTTATTCGCAATGTGATTGACTAACACTTGTTGAGACTCGCTTTTTGTATATACATAATCACGATTTTTCAAAGCCGTTTTATTAAAGTAATTGCCGTGTAACCGTTTGACTAGTCCCGATTATAATTCTTAATTAGAATAATAATATTTATAATTAATTTATTATTTTATATATTCTAGTATTCTTTAATAATAGTAATTAGATAAGGTTATATTCTATTTAAAATATTAATAAAAATATAATTAATTATATTTAATAATTTAATTTTACTTTTTAGAATATTTGAAAAAAGTGAAATATTATTATTATTATAAACATTTTTAATAATATAATAAAATATAGAATATACTATTAATATATTAAAAATATTATAAATTAAAGAGACTAAATAATAAATTTTTATAAAGTGAATAATAGTAATAAAAGTAAAAATAAAAGTAAAAATAATAATAATAATAAAGTGTATTTTTTATAATATACTCGATTAATAATTATTATTTAAAATATTATCTTTTTTATTATTATTTTTCTTATTATTATTATTTTTAGTATTATTATTAATTATTATAATTTAATCGGAGTCTTTAAATTAAAAAAAAGAAATCGGGATATTATTAATAATAAATCAATTTTAGTATTTCTTAATTAATATTATAAATATATTTATAAGAATATATTATTCGAATTATAATTAATTATTAATTAATCGAATTATTTAATTAATATTTTATATAAGATTAATAAAAAATAAAGAAATATATAAAATAGAATAAATATATAAAAATATTTATATTATTTTTATATATATAAAAATATATTTGAAAATAATTATTTATAGAATATTAGAAAATATATTAAAATCTAAAAATATAATATTATTCTAGAATATATTATTTATAATAAAAGATATTAAAAAAGATTAATAATAGAAAAGAATTAATAATAGAAAAGTATTAATAATAAAAAGTTAAAAATAATATAAAATTATTAAATAAAAAAATAAAAATAATATAAGATAATAAATAATAATTATAATATATTATTTTATTAATATTTATTAGAATTTATTAATATTTATTTATATATATACTCGTGTATTATTAATCTTTAAATATAATTTTATATTAAAATCCCGAAATGAGATTTTTATTTAAAATTAAATAAAAATCTATTATTTCCAGATTTGAATAGAAAGTTATATAAATAATAAAATAAAGAAAATACAAATTAGATTTTATATTATTTTATTTAAAATAATTAATTATTAGATATTTTTATAATTAAAAGTAAAAGTATATTATATATTATTATTTAAAAGTATAATTTAAATTTATAAAATATTTTAAATTATATATTTTATATTTTAATTTATTTTCTTTTTTATTTAAATCTATTTCTTTTTATTCTTTATAAATATAATTAGCTTTTCTAATATATTAAAAAGAAATTATTTAATTAAATTCTTCTTGATTAATAAGGATTTAGAATTATTTATAATTATTTTAATTTTAATAAATAGATTATTACTTTTAATTCGGGTTTTTTTCTTTTTACTTTTAGTCTTGACTAGTATTTTCTTTTCAGTTTTATACTTTTTGGATTTGAATAAGGAGATTAATTATATATTCCTAATATTTATAATATTCTTTATAATATTTGATTTTAAGAGATTAATAAAATGAATTAGTAAATCGGAATCTGAATTACTAAATAAAAACTTTAATACTTTCTATTCTATCTTGAATATAGATTTATTAAATAGAATTAATTATATAATAATAATAATTTTAAATATACTAATAATTATAATACCTTTTATTAATAAAGAAAAGGAAAGTGAATACTAATTCTCTAAATAAATTATTATTAAATATTAATAAATTGAATTAATAGAAAAAGGTAATAATTATTAATTTGAATATATTATATATATAATTACTATTCCTAAAGACTTTAATTCTATAATCTTTTTTATAATATAATATAATTATAAAATATTAATAAGAGAATTTTATAATTAGAATAAGAGTATATATTCTTTTATTTATTATTATTAATACTAGTCAATTTATTATTTTTATAATATTAATAATAGAATATAAAAAGTAAAATAATTATTATAAATAGGGAATAAATATAATATATAATATTTATTAACTTTTATTTATATTTATTAATTTTTATTTATATTTATTAATTTTCGTTTATATATACACTCGTGTATTATTAAACTTTGAATATTAATCTTATATTCAAATACTAAAATGGGGTTTTTATTTAAAATTAAATAGAAATCTCTTATTTTAAGATTTTAATAAAAACTTATAAATAATAGATAAAGGAATATAAAATTAAATCTTATATAATTTTATTTAAAATAATCGAATATCTAATATCTCTTAATATAATTAAAAGTAAAAATATATTATATATTAGTATTATTATTTAAAAGTATAATCCAATTCAAATTTATAAAATATTTATAATATATAAAATATTCTTTATATATTATTTTATTTCTATTTTTATTATTATTTCTTATAGTCTTTTAAAAGTGCAATTCGGTCCTTTATAAATATATTTAATAATTGGAATAAAATAAAGTTTATTGTTTATATTAGAGATTATTTACTTTTAGTAATTCTATTAATCTCTTTATATAAATTATATTTAATCTCGATTTTATATTTCTTTTTTTTATTTCCGCTTTTAATTAATATCTTCTTTTCGTTTTCGCTTTTAATTAGTATTTTCTTTTCACTTCTATTTTTAATTAATACTTTTATTTTAATCTTTTACTTTTTTATTTTTAATATAAAAGTGAATAAAATAGTATTAGTTTTTGTAATATTCTTAATAATATCGGATTCTAGAAGATTAATAAATTGACTAATAAAGAGATTAAAATTAGATTTACTATTATATTTTATATTTCTTAATATATTAACTTTCTATTTATTTATAAATCGTGTTTTAATTATCTTGGATTTTATAATCACGGGTTTGATTTTATTAATTTTAGATTTTATAATAAACTTGATTTTAATAGTCTTTATTATAAACTTGATTATAATCGGTTTAATTATAGATTTGCTAATATTAGAAGAATTAGAGTTTAAGATTATAAATAAGAGTTTAACTTTAATCTTAATTATATTAATAGTCTAGATTCTCGAGAAGAAGAGAATAATAATAAAAGAAAGAATAATAATAAATAAGGATTAATTCTCTAAATAGATTATTATAGAATATTAATAAATTAAATTAATAAAGAAAGGTAATAATTACTAATCTGAATATATTATATATATAATTATTATTTTTAAAGAATCTAATTTCAGAACCTTTTTTATAATCTCGTATAATTATAAAATATTAATAAAAAAACTTTATAATTAAAATAAGAATATATATTATCTTAATTATTTCCTTTAAAGATATTCGATTTATTATTATTAATAATAATATATAAGATATAGAATATTATTATAAAATAATAAAATAATTAAAAAGAAAGAAAAAAAAAAGATTAATTTAAGAATATAAAATAAATAAAGAATATTATATATATAAAATTAATATTAGAATAAAAGTAATATTTCTATTATATTTATATATATTAGAATATTAAATTTCCGAATAATAAACTTAATTAAAAATAGTAATAATAAGAATATAATTTATATAATAGATTCTATTAAAATCAAATTGACTAATAATAGTGATTTCCGGTATTTATAATTTTTATTTAATATTAAATATAAATATTTTCAGGAATATATAAAAGTAATAATATATAAATTTTTATTTATTTATATTATATTATATAAATAATCGTGTTCTTAAACTATAACTAATTATTATAAAAATTGTTTTATAATCTCGAGTATATATATAATATTATTATCTTTATTATAAAGTTTAAATATTATAATATCTTTTTTCTTTAATATACTTTCGATTCTTTATATTTATTTTATTTATTAATATATTTTATTTATTAGTATAATATTTATAATATCACTTATTAGACTTTTAATCTTTATATTTAAAGAATTAATCTATTAGATATTATTATAAATTAAATATTTAATTAGAATAATAGAAATATTATTATTAATAATAATAAGGATATTCCGGATTATATTTAGTATTTATATTATAATTATAAATTCTAATATATTAAAATTAAAATTAAACTTTTTATTATTTATAAAATATTTATTTTATATAATTATAAAAATTTTAATAATAAAATAATAGATAATAATTTCTAATTAATTATATTAGAACTAGTTTAAATATAAGGAAATAATATTAATCTTTAGGACCCGCGAGTAATTATACTCGTGAATCTCGAGATTTAATAAAATAATAATTATAAGAATTTCTAATAATATAATCTAATTAATAAATTCTTTTATTTTATTAAAATATCGGATATTGAATAGAGGAATATAAAAGATTAATTTAATTAGAAGTAATATTATAAATTCTAAAAATTATTAAATAAATATAATTATAAAATATAATTAATTTATTAGATAATTATATAAGAATAACTTTTAAAATTATATTCTTTATACTTATTTTATTTATTATAAAATCTTATTCCTTAACTTGAATACTATTTTATATTAATATAATTTTTATTAATTATTATTATATATTATATACTCTTAAATATTTATAAATAGAAAGGTTTATAAAATTTTAATATAAGAATTTAATAAGGATATTAAATAATTATTTACTCGTATAAGACTAAAGATTAATTAGAAAAGAATAATAGAATATTAATAATTTAATAAAGAAAGAGAAATCGAATAAAAAAGAGATATTAAAAGTAAATAAATTATTTAATATATATTAAGATATAATAAAGGAGAATAATAGATTATTTAGTAAAATAGAATATTAATTAGTGAAAAGATAATAAAGAAGTGATTAATAAAGTATTTTCGTATAATACTTATATATAAATAGAAGTATTTTTAAATAAAAGAATAATTGATTAATTGAGTATTTTTATATAATATTCAAGTATAAATAATAGAATATACTTTTTATTTAAATTTAAATAAAAAGTATTTATAATCGAAAAGATAAATAAATAATTTTCAGTTTTGAAATCCTTATTATAATCTAATCTTTTAATAATACTTTTTATAATATTTCCTATAAGATTGAATTATTCTTATAAATAAGATTATAAATAATAAACTAATTAAAGAATAATTAGGAGATAATATACTAGTTTAATATATTAAAATAAATATATTTGAATTAGTAATAATAAATATTATTATAAATTCTATAATTAATCCCTAGATTAATATATTTAAAGTAATTACTAATTTGAATAGTATATAGAAGAGAAGACTATTAGAATTTCTCGATTTCCAGGATTATTAATTAGAGAACTTTTTTATAAAAGTAAAACTTAAACTTTATAATCTTGAATAATTTAATATTAAAATATAATAATACTTATATAATGAAAACTCCCGTTTCTCTAATATTATATATATAATAAATCAAATTATTAAAATAATATTATAATTTACTTTTAGAAATCTTAAAATTAATAAAACTATCTAGTATAGTAATAGAAAAGAAAATAATTAAATATTATAAAGTCTAAATTGGACTAATAATTATTATACTTTTATAATAACTTTTATATATATCTTTTAGTCTAATTTAGAAAGAAGAGTATATAATTAATTATTATAATTAAAATTATATAAATTAAATAAGTTTATATATTTTATTTATTATATAATCGCGAGGGAATAAAATAATTAGATATTAATATAATATAATAGATATTATAATATTCTTATTAAATATTTCGAGAAACACGAATTACAAAAATGAAATAATTTAATTAAAAGGAAATTTGTATTTATACTATTTTTAATTAAACTATTTTATAAAAATATATTTTAAATAATTTATATATTTATATATAACTATTATTATTATAATAATATTTGGAATTATTATAATAATATTAATCTCTAGTCTCGAATAGAAATTAATTCTATTCTCGAGGATTGGAACTTTATAGATATTATTAATTAGTAATTTATAAACTATATAAAGATAAACTTAATTATTTACTTTCGTGATAATAAATATATAAAATAATAAAAGAGAATATTATTAATCTTGAATCAGTTTTCTTTTTCACTTATTATAAAATATTTATATAAATTAATAGAAAAAGCAATTATTAATAGAGTTTTTAAGAAATTTAATATTATTTATATAAATAAATATAATAATAGAATAATTATATAATATTATTTATATTTTATAATCTATTTAATTAAAGATTACTTTTATATATAAATAAACTAAAAGAGTGAAATTTGGAAATATAATAGATTTTATAATAGTAAAGTCTATTTAGTTTATAATTAGACTAAATTATAAATGAAAATAATTCTGGTTTAATATAAATAAATAAGGAAAATAATAAAGTTATAAATTCGGATTTAAAATTAGATTCGGATTCGAATTCTTTTTAAATTATTAGATTATATATTTTATATAATTTATTTCTTAAATTAAATAAACTTGAATTTATTACTATTCTTTAATATTCTTAAATTACTTTAATATAATTTAGTAATTTAGTATAAATTGGATTTCTATTTAATATTAAATAGAAATAAGATAATCCGAAAAGTAAATAAATTCTTTATCTAAAACCGATCTTTATAAATTAACTTTAATATAAATACTCGATATATAAAATCAAATCTAATATAAAGTTAATAGTAATAGAACTCGAAGTTTATATATAATTTAATATTAATATATTCTAGTATATACACTAAATATATATATAAAATTATATTAATTAAAAGTAGAATACGGGAATTGAATTTGATATTAGTTAATTCAAGTAATTCCCAAAGATTAACTCTTATTAAATTCCTTAAAATCACTAATATAATTGAATAATAATTATATAATTTAGGAAACTAGACTATTATAAATGAATATTATAAAGATATAAAGGAATTTCACTATTTGTTAATATACTCAAAGACAATAAGTTATTATTATACTATTAAGGAATATTATTATATTCGAGTAGATTAGAATAGTATTAATAATATAATTCCCTAAACTAATATAATATAAAAATATTTATTAATATTACTTTAAAATAAGAATTAATATATTATAAATATTATATAATTTCTAGTAATATATATAGATTTATTTTATATATAAATAGATTAATAAAACTGGAATTAGATTTAAAAAATAATTATAATACTAATTCTTTTATAAAATATTATATTAAGGAATATTAATATAATAATAAGTATATAAAGAATAGAATTACAAGATTTAATAATAAAGGAATTATATAAATTAAATCCGATAGAATTTGAGATAATTGACTTTTGGAATTTAATATAAGTGTTTTAAATTTATTTTTTGATTATTTTCTAATTTTTATTTATAGAAATTATAATAATAGTCTATTATAATAGAGTATATTAAATTATATCTCGAGATTTATAAATAATACAAATAATAGAAATCGATTTATTAAATACGATTTATAAGAATAAAAAGACTAGATAAAATATAATTAATAATCACTTTAATCTTTTTTCTTATACTAGTAAGAACTACTCGAGACTATATTTAAATAGAATAGTTTATTTTAAATAATCTAGTTTTTAGTATATAATTATTAATTAAATATTATTAATATTAATAATTATATATACTAGAGAAGTTAATTTAGAGAATTAAATTAATATACTTATATTTAAAACTATATAATATTATTACTATTAATATAAATTATAAAAGACTATTTACTTATTAAAAGGCTTTATAGTATATATAAACTTAAATCATTTTATAATATATTAATTAATAATATACGAGAATAATCCTATTTGAATAGAGTTTAATTTATTATACTTAAAGAAATATTAAGAAATTAAAATATAGGATATTGGATTTAGAATAATAAATAAAAAGAAATAAGAAATAAACTATATTATAATAATCTTCTTTATATAAGACTTTAATAACTAATAGAAGTTTATATAATTTCGGATTAGACTTAAATGAATTATATAATTATTTAAATTTAATTTTAGACGGAAAGTAATAAATCAAGATTCACTTAAACTTAATTTTAAAATAATTATATAATTATTTAAATTTTCTTTTAAATAAAAAATAAAAAGTATAATATAATTAATTAGATATTATACTTCTAATAAAGTTCCCGAATATAAGTTTTATTCTTTAATATAAATATATTATAAAGTATTATATAAGTGAAATTAATTAATAAACTCGATTATTTATTAGTATTTTATAATTTATTATCTTGTATATTTAATTATCTAGTAAGTGAGAGAAGTGAATAAAAGCGAAGAGTAATAATATAAGTATATAAGTATATAAGTGTATAAGTATATATAAAAATAAGAATATATTTTTAAGTAAAATATAAAATGAATATTAAAAAACGAGAATTGGACTTATATCTCGACTAATATATATATATATAATTAAGAATAAGTGAATTTTAATTTTATAATATATCTTTTAAAATTAGTAATTTAAAGTCTCGAGAAAGGAGATTAGAATAAAGTAAAAGTAATTAAAAATTAATTAAATTAAAAATAAATAGAATAGAATAGTATAATATAATATAATAAATATAAATAATTAATAATAAATTAATAAGGATTATATTTTTAGTTTTAAGTTAAGAAAATATAGATTTCTATATTTAGTAATAAGGAATATCTTATATTAAATTATAATATATATAATTTTAGAAAGAAATATAATTATTTTAATTAGAAAAATCTCTTTTTTAGAAAAAAGAATATATATTTTAAAAGGAAAGATATATATTTTAAGAAAAAAGATAAGTATTTTAAAGAAAAAGATATATATTTTAAAAAAAAAAATATATATTTTAGAAAAAAAGATATATATTTTAAAAAAAAAAATAAATATTTAAAAAAAAAAATATATATTTAAAAGAAAATATTTAAATTTTTAAAAATTAATTTTAATTCCTTTTTATATAATATATATAATTTTTATATTAATAAATATAAACTTTTATATTATTAAATATAAAAAAAAATTAATATTATTAAATTTAATTTTTTTCGTTTAATTATAAACGGATTTATAATATTAGAATTAAATTTTAATTTATATTTATTTTATTTTATAATAATTTAAATAATTAATTATAAATATTTTAATAATAAAAATTAATT
>KZ613528.1:26946-59637 GCA_002865625.1 Hyaloscypha hepaticicola
TATTTATAATTTTTAATAATTAAATTTTTTTTTTATTAATAATTATAAAAAGAATTTTTTTAATATTAAAAATATTTTAAATTTATAATAAATTAATTTATATTTTTTTTTTAATTTAAAATTATTTTATTTATAAATTTTAAATTTATATTATAAATTTATTTATTTTTTAAAAATAAATTTTTAATATATTATTATATAAAATATTATATTAATAATTATTTATTTAAATTTAATTTTTTAATAATTAAAAAAATAAGATATAAAAATAATCTTTTTAAATTTTTTAATTAATTATTTATATTTATTTTATTAATTATTAATAAATTATTAATAAATAGAAATAGAGTTTTTAAAAACTATTTATTTATTTATTTATTATTCTATAAATATTATCTATTAGAAAAATACTAATTTCTATATAAATTATAAATTGTATTATTATAATTTATTATCGAATTATTAATAATTATATATCTAATATATAAAGAAAAGGAAATCTCTAATTATCTTATCTGGAATATTCCAGTATTAGATAATTAACTATTCACCGGTTAATTATTACTAGTCCACTAGTAAACTAAATATAATTAGATATTTTCTTTATTTATATTCTCTTTTATTTTATTTTTATTTAATTTATTATCTAATATATAATATATATTTACTAGATTGAAATTCATTAATATAATATTAATATTTTCAAAACTATCTAAACTAGTAATAAATATCTTAATAATATTAATAAAATAGTATTTATATTCTCGATTAATCTTTTATTATTTATAAATTATTAATAAATTAATAAAAAATTACTAGAAAATTAATAGAGAATTATCGGATATATTTAAGGATTCACTCTTAATTTTAAAGAAGTCTAGTTTACTTTTTGATTATATTAGTCAAGATTATATAAAGTATTTTAAGATCAGAATAGATATTTATAATTTATTAAAAGATTATTAATAGATCTTTACTAATAGTGAAATTATTTTTAAACTTTCACTTTCTCGAAATTGATTATAGATCGGAATATTTCTTTTTTACTAATTATTAATTATTAAATTACTCACGAATAATTTGGAAAAAGCTAGAAAATTATTATTTACTAATAAGTCTTTAAATACTAGAGTCAGGAATTTTACTTTATTAATAATAGTTATAAACTCTTTCTTTTCGATATTAATCCAGTCTCTAATAAATATATTTGAATAGGCTTTTAATAGTTTATTATAATATAAAGTCTCTTTTATAAAATAGCGAATATTGAATAAAAACTCATAGAGTGACTAGAGAAGTATTAGTAAATAACTAATAAATAAATACTAATTCTCTAGAGTATTATTTATATTATAATACTTATTCTTTATATTATTAAAAGTCAAGTAATAATTATAAACGGAACTATTCTTTTTATAGGAATTATAAACGAGACAGTTAATTTTAATCTATTAGTTAACTATTCTATCCCGAATCTTTAATAATTTACTAGATATTACTTACCTGAAATAAATATTAATAGTATTTAATCTGATATCTAATATAAATAATTCCTTAATATATTTAATAATAGTAATATAAGATATATATATATATTAGTAATAATTACTATTCTAATTAATAAAATTTCCGTTATAATAATTGCCTTTCTATTCACTAAAAGATTAATATTTAGTCACCAAATACCCAACGAGTTATTACTAAATCGGAATCAATTCACTTATCTCTCCTTGATTAATTATAAATGGACTATAATAGGTTAGGATAATAATTTACTTTTTACTAGTAATAGTCTTATTTCTGGATAATTAAAGACTCTTCTTTTCGGTATTAGTGAATAGTTTATTAACTATTAATATATTACTAATAATTAGACTAAAAGAACTCGTTATTTCAGTAATAATTTAATAATAATTTATTAATAGTTTTCTTAATAATTAAAGGGGAATAGTAAAAGATCTATAAGTAGAATTTAATAGAAATATATATAAGTAATAGATAATATTATATTGAATTACTAATAATTAATCTCAGATTTATTATAGAAACTCTCAAAAACTATTATAAAATTATTATTAATTTATAATTAATAATCTCTTTAATTTATTTAGTATTAAATAATTAAAAGAGTTATATAATAGTGAATTAGTAATAATTCGAAAATATAGAAATGAGATAGTATTCCGATTTAATAATAGATAATTATAATATTAATTTAATAAGGATTTGGAAATATAGAAATGAGAAAATATAAAAATAAAATAATATTCCGATTTAATAATAAATAGTTATAATACTAATTTAATAAGAATTCGGAAATATAGAAATAAGAAAATATAAAAATAAAATAGTATTCTGATTCGGTAATAGATAATTATAATATCGATTCAGTAATAATTCAGGTCAAGTCCATTTGATTTATTTGACTCTTAATAATTTATTACTAAATCGGAAATTAATTATAAAGTAATTTAATATTTATTAGAAAAAAAAAAATTTTAAAAAAAGGAAAGAAAAGTGAAATAGAATAATAAGAGTCTTATATTTATATATATTAAATAAGGCCTTTATTTAATTTTCGTTTAAATAAGTTAGTTTATTATATATTAAGTATTATAGAAATACTCGAATTTAAATTAATTATTATATAAGTGAATCTAATATAAAGATAAGATTATAAATTAAATTATATAATTCACTTAATTAAGGATTCTATAATAATCCGGTCTCTATTAAGTGAATGTAAAGTTTAGTTTTATCCGGTAATTTACTAGTATTTAATTAATTAATAATTAGTATTTAATCCCTAAAGAGTTAATTATTAATTTATAAATTATTATTATTTTATAATTAGTTTATTATCTTTTTACTTAAAATATAAAAATAAAAATATTATAATTAATTTATTAATAAAGACTATAATATTAATTTATTCTCTTAAATTAAAATAGTAAACTCTATCTAATTTACTATTATTTATATTTAATTTACTAGTATTTAATTAACAATTCAATATTGGATTATTAGTACTCTTTTATATATTTATTATAAAATCCTATATTTATAAATTATATATATATATAAATAAGAAAGGAGATTATTTATATTTTCCAGAAGAAATACTAGTAAATGCCTTTCGAAAATCTAATAGATATCTAGTGAATAGTAATCTATTAGTTACCTTTACTCTCTATAATAGTATTTCTCTAATCCTTTAATATTTCCTTATTAGATTATTTAAAAGTATTATCGGAATTGAAACTCGATATTATAATAGTATTAAATGACTTTAATTTAATTAAGGATTAAGAGTCGAATAGATCTTGACTTTCTATTAAGTTTATTTATTTATTATAAATCTCGATTAATTTACTTAATACTTTATAAATCCAGTAATAGTATTTATATTTTACTTTAAATAAACTTTATAATTATTAGTGAATCGAGAATAGTCTATTAATAGAATACAGGAATTTATTTATTAATCTAATAAAATTATATAAATAATTTACTTTTATAAAACCGATTTAATTTGACTATTCTCTTTTTAACCTTTTTAACTATCTTTTATATATTAGTTATAGAGTAAAAGAGAACAATTATCTCTTTATATAAAAAGGAGAAATCGGAAAAGATATATTTATACTTGAGATTATACTAGATTTATATAATCTATATTAACGATTAGTTAATTATATTATAACTAATAGTTATATATTAGACTTTATTTAACTATTATATATCCGGTAATATAATTTATTAGAGATAGTAATAATAGTTATAACCTTTTCAAAGTCCTCGATTATCAGGTCCTTGACTTTAATATCCCGATTCTTGTCCAAAATGCGATTATAGTCCAGTAATAGCCAGAATAGAATATAAATATCCTTCTCGAGTCCTTTAGGTAACTGGCGATTTGTTAGCAATTCTGTAATGAAATAGTGTTTACTTTACGATTATAATATAGTCTATATGAATTGTGAAATAGGGATATTAAATTTATATTAAAGCACTTTGGTTTACTATCCTATCCAATATAATACTCGCATTGAATACTATTCTTATCACGAGATGATTATATTAAATAATTAATCGCTATTAACTAATTATCTTTTTAATAGATAATCGGCAATTATACTCACGTGAATAGTTCATTGTGAGTAATATTCTCACGGCTAATAGTGAAGTTTTTCTTAAATAGTCGAATAACTATTAAGTAGAGCAAATATATATATACCTTGAATAATCCTTTAATATTAATAAGATTACTATTAACTTGACCCGTATTGAGAGGCTAGGGAAATATTAATAAGTCACTATCTAATCGCTATCTATCCGCCAGATATTACTTTTTTATTCGTGATCTTATAGGATACTAGTTATATAATCTTTGTATTCTTATCTCCGGATATAAACTGAATTAATAGTATTATTAATTTAGAACTCGTGATTACTTTAGGACCAGTCTTGATCCGGGATACTATTAAGTATTAATTCGACTAGTATAATATATATTCAGAGTCCTTTATTATATCTATTATAAAAGAAGTAAAACTATTTATATGAGTTATTATATTAATAATAGAAAGAGGGAGGATTTTTGATAAGTGAAAAGGAAATAGTATTAAGTCCACTTGCAAATTAATAAATATTAATTAATAATATAATATAGAATAATTTATAATATATTAGAATTCCAATAGAGATATATTATATTATAAGAAAGAGGTAATCAGATAATAAATAGTATATATTCAGGGATTTAATAGAGGAATTACTATAATTTATTATCTATTAGTAATATATATATTATCTAATAAGAGTATAATAGATAAAGAAAAGAAAGTAATATATAAGAGAGAAAGTAATAAATGAATAACGGGCTCTAGACTAGACCTAAAGAGTATATGCCTTTAAGGACTAGAATAAGTAAATCGGTAGGGAATAGACAAGATATAATCGATAGTAATTCGGAGAGTATTCATTGAAAAAAAATTATTTAAAAGGAAAGGAGAAAAGGAGCGATTAATAATAATAAATATAGATATATATATATTAGTATAATTATACTTTTATAAGTATTAATAGATCTAGTAATATTTACTTGTATTCTTATAATAAATTATTTAATAATAATAAATAGAATATTTTTTATTTATTAGTAATTTATATAAGAAATAGAAAATAAATATTTATTAATAAAATACTATTTATTATCTAGTAATATATAGTAATTAAAGACTTATCGAGTGATATTATAATCTGTATAAGAATTATATATATAATTTATTATCTTATATTAATATATTTATTAAATATCGAATAGTTTATAAATATTAATTATATAATTTATAATTAATTTATAAGATATTAATAAATAATAAATTATAAGAATTCTCTTAAATATTATATTTGAGAAAAGAAGAAATATCTTTATACTTAATTACTTTAATTAAATATTACTTATTAACTCTTTATTCTATTATAAAATATATAGTTTTCAAATATTATTAAGGTCTCTAATCTATTACTAGACTCTATATATATAATATAATATTTCAAGAAATACTATTAAATACTCCACGAATTATTAAGTAAATACTACTCCTCCCTTACTAATTCCCTATCTTCTAATTACTATCAAGTCTTCTACTTGATTTCTAAATAGACTTGAATAATTTGGAGATTGACCTAGAGATATAATCGAGAATTTGAATAATCGAGAGGGATTACTTCTATTTATTATACTATTTCACTCTTATATAGATTTTAATTATTTAGTGACCTTATTTGAATATTATTCTTAATCTTGTTTATTATAATCCCTTATTCTCGTATTAATTCCAGATTAATTAGATTTTAGTAATAGACTATTATTTAAAGAGACTTCTTGTAATAGTTCCTTTAGTAGAACTTTATTGGAATAGAGTATAGGAATAATCAGTGGATTATTATAAAATCGAGACCGATTTGATTATGAAAAGTATTACTTTTAGACTATTCACACTATTATCGAATAAGGCTTATAGTCTGTTAATAAAGGAAACGGAAAGAAGTGTCCTTTTACTAATCCCTATATTATCTATTATTAAATCCCTATAAAAGTTTAATTAGTTCCTTAATCGAATCGAGTTAGGAGCACTTCGAATTAATAATATAAATATCTAGTGAATTGGAAATGAGTATATATTAAATCTTATACTAATAGAAAGTAATCTCCTTTCGGTTTACTATTAAGATAACTTATAGAATAATATAAGATTTTATAAAATTAAATATCTCTTTTCTATATACTTATAAAATAATTAAAATCATAAATTGTAAAAGGAATTCCTTAGACTCGGAATACTTTTAGTAAAGAGTGAGTCACTTTCCGGTAATTTTAAATCGATTAAAGTTATTTTTAGTATCTTTAATCCTTATCCAATTCTTATAGTATATATCTTGGAATATATTACTAGTATATATAATATTATTAGTAAATTCGGACTGAAATACTAGTTACTTCCAGTCAATTCGGGAGAGAAGTCATATATATTCAGAGTCTAATAGTATATCTTATAGGCCCATTTTAAGAATATCTTAATAGTAGTAATAGTGGCGAGTAATAGCCTTCCAGAACTCGATTTGCTATTGGATAGGGACAAGATAGTGAGTATTTTAATAAATATCCCGGTGGCGGAACTTGGCCTTCCAGAATACTAGTTACTACTAAAGTGACCCGCAGTTAAACGAGAGTGAGAGAGTTTATAGGAATATTATCAAGATCTTATAGTACTCGTAACTAATCCGGTCCTCGATTAAGAGGACTCGGATCCACTTGATAGTGACTATAAACTTATTAGCATTTATAAACTAGTAGATTATATACTCGTTAGTGAATAGGTGCCAAATTGGCTCCAGATTGGCACTGGTTAATACTGGAACCGAATCTCAATTATCAGATTTTTGGAAATTATCCTCTATTCGATTTATTAGAGTTAAGAATATATAATACTCTATATAAAAGCTATACGAGATCCTTTTCGCCTCTATTAAAGTATTATATAGTTAATACTTCTCTTTTATATAATCCTTTAAGACTAAGGGGATTGGAGTAAATAATTCACGATTTGTCTTTTGAAATATAATTATAATTTCACTATTTTATACAAGTTTATAAAGGAATGGATTACTAAATAATTTGGTTTTATTTATATTATAGGGCTCTTTAATACTATTATAAACTTAAATATATAATAGACCTTTTTACTATTAGTAAAATAAGCGGAATATCTCGAGTATAATACTAATAATATCTTATAATATAATAATAGAATATTATATAGTGATTATAGGCCGATTGGTCTGTTTAAAGGTCACCTATTAATTAAATATCACGGTATAGTAGTTCTTGAAGAGATAAGTGATTAATCTCGAATTGGTACCGGTTTCTTGACTAGATAATACAAAATTATAATCGGTTATCTCCTTATTTAAGTTAATCCAGATTATAGATTAGTTAAAGTATTGGAAGTCAAGGGTTATAGAGAAGTTTTAATTGAATACTTCTTATATATTAGATAGAGTAGTATATAGGAATTGGAGTTTATTATTTTTGTAAATAAAAAAGATTTGCGATTAGTTATATATAGTATTCTGAAGAAGGAGTAATTATTATTCAATGTCTTACTAGAGAGTAGAAAGGTAATCGGGAGAGATAGGATAGTATATACTTTATATCTGGATATAAACTGGATCGGTCTTTATCTAGTTATAAAACTCGATATATTTGACTTTAATCTTCTACCGAGTATACTCCTATAATATGAGATAATACTAATAACTAATTGGATATATATAACGGAATAGGATTAAGAGAAGGATCTGATCGGTCTATATTCGAAATAGATTCCCTGCCGATCCGCTACTCTTCTTCGGGAAGTTTATTGGCTTTTGGGAATTGTATATACGAGGAAAGAGGATATAAACACTAATATCTTTACGGTCTAGTAAATGGTCTAAATAGTAGTGAGGAATTTAGTGGATTTTCCAGTATATTAGCTTCTTGTCTTTACTAAAATTATAAGATAGAATAGTATAAGTATATAAATTATTTTAGATATTTGTATAGAAGTGGGGAAAGAAGTTAATATCTAAGTCCTCTCGAGTAAAGGCAAGACTTTAAATAAACCCCAATATACTATTAATATCGAATCTGATTACTATAGATTACTATTCTATTTGGGAGTAAATAAGGCAAAGATAGTTGGGTTTCTGGCCTTGGTCTATTAGTAAACTGTTATCACTTTGGCGGCGGATCGGCTCTTATTCGGGCCTGTCTTGATGGGATATAGAGTTCAATCCCTCGAAAGCCGGGGCCCAATTAGAGAGAGGGAGGTATTCTCACTACTTATAGGATAGAGGTTACGGCTAGTTAATAATACTCGGGATCTGGTATTCGGTCTGGACTAGACTATATTATAAAAGGGTTATATACAAAGAGTGAATAGTCTCCTGAAGGACTACAAGGTGCTCCCGACTCATTACCGAATAGGCCTTAGATCCACAGTCAATAAAGTATATTATATACTTATCCAATTCCTGAATAAGATTGATTCGACACTTCGCCCCTACCTGACTTTGAATATTATTAAATATAATATCTATTAAGTGAATAACTATTTCCGTTTCAATTCTAGTCTCTTCTCTACTTATAGACTATATCTTACTATCACTCCCTTCCGTATAGGTATTTAGAATATAATCGGAATTTTGTATTAGTATTAGTATATACTCGCTACTCCCGGCCTGTCTCGTGACTGGTATCTCGGGAGTGATCTGGCAGTTACGGAACTATTATTGAGATACGGGTCCGATAACTAGAAAGAGGGAATAGAGTAATAGTGAGTAGTATCCGGTATTTTTGTTTTTTGTAAGTGATTTATTATTACTCTTATAGTTAGCCAGGATATCTTCCTTGTTTCTATCTTTTATATATATTATCCTTACTATCCTTATTATATTATTACTCTCTCTACTCTAGTCTGGACTAGCTCTTGCTCCTTCTCTATTATTTTTATAATCCCAATTCCAATTAATTATAGTATCTTGATTATACTCTTTCTATTCAGGGTTAATTACAGAGAGAAAGGGGAAGGTATGAGTTGCTAATAGACTCTCGGGAACAGGAATAGCTTGGCTAGAGAGTGGACGAATACTAGTCCTCTATTGAACGAGTCGTATAACTTTCCGTTTCTTCCTCTCTGGTATCGAGAGCTTTGGGTAATCTATAATTAGTATTAGAGAGTTATCGAATCGGATACTAAAACTGATAAGTTAATAAGAGATTAATTGAAAGTTTAATATTTAAGAGCCGAAAGGTAATAGAAGAAAAAGTATAAAGAGGGATTCTATCTAGAATAAATTTAAGAGAACAAGAAAATAAAGTCTTATATCCTAATATAAAAGGTAAAGTTATATAATAAAGTTAAATATCTTATTTAATTAACGGGAATAATATTATATAATAAAGTTAAATACTTTTAATTATATATATAATTTTATATTTATAATTTATATTATTTATATACTCGAGAATAAGAATTGTTTTATATATTCTGTAATTGTGAAATAGAAACTAGTTCTTCTCGAGTAAAGAGGAGACAAGGCGAGGGCAGAGTATAGGCTATACGCGAGAATATAGTTAATAACTTTAATTTTTTTTTTTTATAGTCACGTGACTTTGCCCTGTACTATCCCGGGTAAAGTCATATAATGAGATTATTTAATTATATAATAAAGTCAAATACTTTTAATTATATGAGAATATTTATATTTGAGATATATATTATTTATATACTCGAGAATACGAATCTTCTAATATACTTTATAACTATTAAGTATAAATTAGCTATTCTCAAGTGAAGAGGGGACGGGACGGGATACAGTTTACAGATTGCGCGGGGGGGGTATAGGACACGGTCGTGTATAGTACAAGCCCGGTTTATTATATATCGCGCCCCGCAGTCATCTCGCTTCACTGACTGCCCGACAGGCCTTGGACTATTTACTAATATTAATTTTTATAAGAGTAATATATAAATCCAGAGAATAGTTTTTAATTTAGTAATTCTTTAAATTATATTTAATATATTTATTTATTTATTAATATTTATTATATAATTCTAATATTATTAAACGAATTAATATTTTCGATAAAATCGGAGAGTTAAAAGAAAAAAAAGAAAATATTATAAAAGTATTAATTATTAATTTATTAATATTTATAAAATTATAAATAATTTTCGAAATTTAAATATAAAAAGAAATAATAATTTTTAATAAAAATTATTAAATAATTTATAAAAATTTAATATAAATTTATAATAGATTAAATTATTAAACTAATTTATTTTATAAAATATTATTAAAATTATTCCGGAAATTGAATATTTTATTAATATTTAATTAATTTTAATTATTTATTTTATATAATATTTATTTGAATTTAATTATAAATATAAAAAGAAAATCAATTTCTTATTTTAATTAAAATAATTTATTTTTAATCTTTTATTATTTATTCGAATTATTATATATTTATAAAAACTATTTAAGGATTATATTATAATCCTATTATTATATTTCTTTTATTTAAATTAATTATAATAAAATTATATTTTAAATAGAATTATTAAAATTAAAATAAATATAATAAAACTAAATGATTTTATTTTCTATTATAAGACTATTAATTCGTAATTTGATCTTGATTAAGGAAAGTCAAGTATTGAATTTATAAATTAATCTAATAAATTTCTCAAGATTAGAAAGTTTTATTCGATATAATATTATTAATTATATAATAAATTAAACTTATAATATCGTGATTTTAATATATAATTAATCGAATTTATATTAAATCTATATTTAAAAAGAGTTTATTTTTAAAGAAAGTTATAAAAATCGAAAAAATTATAAAATTTATAAGAATATATTAATGAAATTCGTATTTTTATTAATATTAATAATTATAACTAATAATAATAATAATAATAATAATATAATAATAATAATAATATAATAATAATAATAATATAATAATAATAATAATATAATAATAATAATATAATAATAATAATAATAATAATAGAATTATTTAAAATAAAATTATAATCTATTATATATTATATTTATTATAAAGAATAAAGAAGTTTTAAATAATATAATAATAAAAACGAAATAGAGATTATAAATTAAAAATCTCAATTTCAAGATTTAATTAAAACTTAAAATTAAAAAGAGAAGAGAAGGTCGAAGGAAGAGAAGTTCTTAAACTATAAGCCTAAAACGTGTTTCCTTAATTTGAAATATTATTATATTACTAGATATCGAATCTTTAATCTAAAACCAATAGTGTAATAAGTATATAATATATATTATTATATTACTCTTTTAGTATTATTAATTAATATTTTCTTATAAGTTTTATATATAGTCGTCTCGACTATTATACTCGACAGGGTATATTAGTATCTGAGTGAGTATAAGATCTCCTGAATGGATTCGTGAATTTGAACTGGAGTGAAAATCCCGGAAGAGAATAATATAAATAATCTTTTCACTGGAATACTCGTTCGAGTTTATAGAATAGTAATTATAATAGTTTATATATTTGAATTAATAATTTTAGTAAACTAGAAAAGGAATCTACTTTGAAATTCCGAATATATTTTATAGATATTACTTATAATAATATAATCTTAAAAGAGAGTAATATACTTTACTTTTATATCCTCGAATATTACTAGTTATAAAGACTTTAATTTAATAATAATATCCCTTATATTCACTTGATTTTCGGATTTTTATATATTTATTACTTTCTTATAAATAATTATTTGAATTTCAATTATTCGTTTTATAAACTCGATAATTATTAATAGAGATACTAATAGAAATATATTAAATATAAAAGTATCTAGACTATTAGGATTAATAATATTCTATATTCTATTATCTCGAACTTTCTATTTAATTTAAGATTACTATTTAATATATAAAGTATACTCTTTCAATTATATATTCTTGAGTTCTATTATAGTGAATGGAATACTCGTGGATCTATTAAAGTTATTAATAGAATTGTTAATAGAGGATTAAAGTAAAAATAGAGAAGTTAAAGAGTTTTAATATAAAATTTATTATATTCTATTTTATATTTAATAGAAGTTTAATAATTATAAACCGGGTTTATAACTATTATATATTATAAGAATAGAATATAGGAATATTTTAATGAGTATTAAATTATATTAATTTAATTAGTTAAAAGAATAGAAAAAGGGAAAATAAGTATTAAAGATATAAGAATAGAATTTAATAACTATTTACGTGAATTCAATATATAAGTATAATAAGTGTTTAATATATAATATAATATATAATTTATTTATAATAATTAAAATAAATATTATTTCGATTTATATATATAATTATTTTTCTTTTTTTCTTTTTTTTTCTTTTTTAACTTTAAATCTTTTATTTATAAATAATATTTAAAAGATTTAAATATTATATTATATTTAATTTATTTATATTCTTATCTTTTATATATTATTATAATTAAAATTAAATATTATAAAATAATTCTTTTTAATCCGAATAATATATTAATAATAAATTAAGAATTATTATTAAATTTAAAAGTAATTAATTAATAATAATAAATTCTTGAAATATTAAAAGTTAATAATCTTATTAAATATATTAATATAAAACTCGTTTAAAATATTAGTTTATTATTATATTATTTTCCGATTAATAAAAGTATTATTATATAATTAATAAGTCTAGGAGAGTAAGACTTGCGTGACTATTAAGATCCGGACCAGGTCACGGTCACTAGCCGGGGCCCTGATAATGTCTTTGGCGAGTAGCTTGTAAGCGCTCTTGATCTGGCTATCTTGTAAGCCGGTTAGGTAAGCCGGAAAGCCGGTCTTGTCGAGTCAAGGCACCCGTTCCGTCCGGGAGGCGCTATTGTCCTGTACTATAGCAGTCTCCCGATCGAGGTCTTGCTGAATAGTACGCGTATCCTGCTCGATACTAGCAAACAGGGATTGCTAGGCTACTGTAATAGCAGCAGCAGTAATAGTAATAGTAGTAAGCGCAAGGCCGCTGCTTACTAGGTCCATGGCAATGCAGGTTAGGATACTTAAAGCCATTTCGTTATAAACACAGGATCCAATCGCTACTTCTCAGTATCAATATTCAAAAGAATCGCTATACTTATATAAGATATATCTCCAATTCTATCCTCACATAGTTACATAATGCATCAAGATTCAAAGCCACACTGTATGGCGACAGAGTCAATCACTTTTCTAGTAACCGTTTTCGGTTTCTCGTTTTTCCAACCATGGAAGCTGAACAGCCAGCCTTTTTGGCGGGGGCCAATATACTTTGTCTTTGTATCAAATAGCTTTTTCTTTTCCGGCCTCCAAATGCGTCAATGGTCAAGATGCACCTTTGTTAAGGAGCACCACATTGTACTTAATACAGCGAAAAGTTGAATTAAACAAAGGTCTTTTATCGCACTGCATCGATAGGTCAAAGAGCTGCAAGAAATTTCAGGTATTCAAAGCTATATGATTTCTACTTTGCCGCAAGTACCAAGCACCCTTGAGCCAAATAACGCAATAATCGACCTTGTCGACTTTGAAAATACAACGCGGGAACCACTGAGTTTCCTATTTCAATCCAAGAAACGGCCACTTTTGATCAAAAATGTTCAAAGGGTTTACGAATCCCTTGAAAAGAAATAACTCAGAGAGGAGGCGAACAAGTGGATCTGCATTCGACTTGGAGAATGTTGCCAGTCCCTCTAATCCTTTCCGAGGGCATCGAGATGCGGCACTACTTGGAGGTAGTATTGGGCAAACCACCGACTTCTTTAGCCCCCAGGTTATTCAAGCAGGCCTTCATCAGATGACAATAGCCCTAGAGATTTGGAAAACTGGAGAAGTCACCGAAGCGGATGCAGAAATGCTAAAAGCTCCTGCGTCTCGCTTCCTGGAAGCAGGAAAAGATGCCGACAAAGTACATAACTACAGTTTCGAATCTTTCCTTGCAGCTTTTCAAGAAAAGTTCAACACAACACATCCCGAAACGCCAACAGAAATGATATACGGCCAGCTTGGGTTCCTCGCTCATGATGGAATCTACGAAGCCGTTGGAGATCAGGAGAGCTTCGGAGTCGCGCTCAACAACTTGTATCTAAATCGAGGGACAAGCAATGTCTTGATATTTGTATTCCAGCCTGAATTCGAAGACAACGAAAAGAGACGACTTGAGTCCAAGGACCCATCTCCTTCACGCCGTCAGTTTGAAGCAACCTATAACAAACCTGAG
The DNA here is from genome assembly GCA_002865625.1 of Hyaloscypha hepaticicola. NCBI lineage: Eukaryota > Fungi > Ascomycota > Leotiomycetes > Helotiales > Hyaloscyphaceae > Hyaloscypha > Hyaloscypha hepaticicola. The sequence continues at coordinate 41,338 of KZ613528.1, forward strand.
CGACGAGAATCGTTTCCTGCTGATGCTCGTAACAAGATCTTCCCAACGCAGAGATTGCCACAACATGTAAATCCTTTTGCGATTCTAGACCATTCATATGGTGGCGATGATTTAACAGCACCCCCTGCGGTTGTGTCCTCGCCCTCATCGCCTAATGCAATTCAGCGTATCGTACCTCGCCCAAAATCCTTACCTAGCGAAGAAAGTCAGAGCGAACACTCTATTACATCAATGCCACGAAGTCCATTGTCCACTAGCAGCAGTGGCAGACTGTCTCAGATTGGATCGATCAGAGCGGTTGTGAAGAAGGTTATTCAAGGTCCTGTGAAGAAGGAACCAGAGACGAAAGATGAAGAACGCGAAAGATTCAAATTATTATACAAAGAGGAGAAGATAGTCACTTTCAAGCGTGGCGGTGAGGAGACTGCGGTTGAGGAAGAGGCTAAGGCTGTGGATGTTGTTAATGAAGAAACTGCGGGAGAAGAAGCAGAACAAGCAGATGAGAGTGACGAAATTGATGACGAAGACGAGGCCTCAAACGAGGATCGGATTGTTACCAGGTATGTTTTCCATGAATGTTACTCGGTACAAACACTTTTATATAAGACTTGAACTATCCTTACTCTGTACAGACTCCAAGAATTGCTGAACCTCGAGGAGTTGACACAACTCAAAGGTCCAGGAAATACAACAAATACTTTGTCTCGCTGGGAGCAGTGTTGTGCCATGTTTCGACGAGATCCAAAGAAAACAGATTTCGATAATTTAGTTACTATTGCAGGCCTAAAGACAAAGATCTACCAATATCAGGCCTTTGGTGTCTATTGGCAAATGATCACTTCCCGCCAGCTGGGTGGCGGCTTCCTCGCAGATGATATGGGCCTTGGAAAGACTCTTTCTTTCCTCGCATATATTGTCGTTGAGCGTCAATTATCTGTTCTCCATCGAGAAGTAGCTAAGTCACGAACTGCCAACGATGGGGCGCATTTGTTAGAAGGGCAGCCTGGCGAGTGTCCAAGTCCATGCAGGTCGGGATGGATAGCATGTCCTTGCTCTACCACAAGTCCTACTTCGAGGATGAATTTACAGCCAGGCTTGAGAATGGCATGCGTACCGCAGGGCTTGGTTGTGCAATGGTGGGGGCAGTGGAAGACCCACGTTGATGTCACGGAGAGTGAGCTCGCGATGAAGATTGTGATCGACCACCCTGCAACTTTCAACAACGTTAACATAACTATCGCGGATAGATTATCTAGTGGCGAGACCGCGCAGAACACGACGAGGATGCAAGCAGAGAGATATCGTGCGAAGGATGGAAAGGGAGATGATCGTCCAAAGGATTACCATGACGGATATCTTCTACTGACCACAAAGGAGACTTACTCTAAGTTCGCGAAGAAGTTCGAATACAACGGCCAGATACATGACGCGAAGAAACATGGGGTGTGGAAGACTGGATCCAGATCTTGTCTTATCTTGGGCATCGCCATGATCGATGAATCGCACGAAGAATACTTCAAGAACCAGGGACGAGCTCAAATTCTGACCAATCTCCCGACCTGGAACAGCTCGGTGCTACCTTTCGTCTGGGGATATTCGGGAACACCATTTTCTCAAACACCAAGAGGCATCGAAGGTGTGCTTTGGGCGATCGAAAAGCATTGTCCCAAGCAAGATGTCAACTTCAAGTGGGAGAAGCTCGATGCTATATGCAAGAAGTATGACGCACAAATAAAAAGTAATAAGAGAGACGATGAAGCTGTGGGCCACATTCTGGCTGCGTTTAAGCATTTCTTGGTCAGGTTCATGATTCGAAGAACGGCCAAAACTAAATGGTTTGATAGCCCTTCATTGATCAAGCTCAATCCTCATATCCACCAAGATATATACCTTCAGCCAAATGAGAAATTTGACGCGCTTATTCCTGCTTTCGAGGCAATATTTGACTCAGAGAGAGACTCCTTGCTTGAGCAGCTTCAGGCAAAATGGGACAACTTCCCAGACAGCCGACGATCAGACATCCGCCCAACCAAGCTTGGTTTCAATACCATGTGTCGCACTTCTTGGAGGTCTCGTATCCTTGCTACGTTTCCATATTTATTCAAGCTGGCGACAACAGAAGGGGATGGTCGGTTAAGTCTCACAGAGGTGGAAGTCCAGTTGTTCAAGAATGCAATCGAAAAAAAGGAATTCAACACGCCGTATGGGAGGTACCTGAGATCCATTGTCGAAGAGAGCCCAAAATGCATGTGGCTGTATAACTTCATTCCACATATCTTGGAGCAGAAAGATGTGGCGGGAAACGATCGAAAGCTGGTGATACTCACGGCCTTTCCGCAAGTGGCCTTTGTTCTGAAATTGGTATGTTGTGTTCTCTTGTGCCGTACATACTAACACTGTATAGTTCATTCAACGGTATTTTCCCGAGGAGAAGGATCGTGTAGGCGTGATCGCAGGCCGAATGAAGGGAAGCGAGAAGACCGATATCATCAATGCTTTCACGGATGCAGTTGATTCAAAGGGAAAGCGAAAGTGCAAGAGGGATATTCGCTTCTTGATTGGGACATCGCGGTTGCTAGGTGTCGGGCTTCAGCTCACGCGGGCGTCTCATGTTGTGTTGATGGAACCTGATAATGAGTTTGTCCGTGAGATGCAGGGCTATGCTCGTGTCCACCGTATTGGGCAGAAGAATCCGCTGTCTCGATCTTATCGACTAATCGATTCCGGGAACGAGATTGAGGGGGCAATCTTGAAACGCCAAAAGGATAGAAAGGAGTTCGCGGGAAGGTTAACAAGTGAGGAATAATTTCAGGAATAATTGCGACTTGTCTTTCTTTTCATTATTGACCAGATAGACACCCCTTAGCAGTTAAAAATGTAATTTAAATCGAAGAACCATGAAAATCAAAACTGGGCTTGATCTTTGTTCTCATTCTTAACCCTCGAAGATGAAGTGGACCATCGATCCTCCTTTGAAAAGACCTGCCCCCCACTCGCAAAAAGCAAAGCCACACAGGGAGTATTTCCTGGAAGAGTTCCATAGATGGTGAAATGCGTGCTCTTTTTTTTCGCCGAGGCAAGTTTGACTGGCAGCTCTCCCTGTTGATTTTGAACTTGGCGTAGAGTAGTTGGGAGGGATCTTGAGCAACAACTAATGAGGTTGGCTCATTCTACAACGGCTTACGAGTTTGGCAGAACTGCCCTGGCACGTAGAATTTTACTGAAACGTTACAAGCCTCTACCACTTCAGTGTCAGCTGGACAAAGTTTTCCACTAGGAATCGGCTCCGGTTGGGGTGCTATTCCCAAAGACTGCGATTGCCCTGGTATATCACCCACACTACATTTGAAGTTAGCTAAGATGCCAAGCAAACGACCAAATCTGTGATACCTTGGCGGGTGACCACTTTTCTTATGCATCCTTTGGGAAATCCCTGGGCCCAAGAACTCATTATAGCTGCATCCATGTTAAACGAAACCATTTTTCAAACCGATACTTCAGTAAAGGGTGCCATCCAACGGAAAGTTTCCACATGTATCGTGGAACACAATTGGTCAGGTATCAAATGTGTGCCAGTAGTTCCGTCTCGATTGTACTTCACTTGCTGAAATAGTCAGGAAATTACGCCCCTAATGGCACAATCTATATTGTAAGACCCATTTCGCAATCTCTTCACCAAAATTTCATTCGAGAGGTACGAAGACAAGTCACGCAGCCAGATGTTGTTTCATTTTTCGAAATCCTGGTTTCCTCCTCACTTGGAATACGCTGTGAATCGTGATGTGAACTTGGTTGAACTTGGACTAACGCAAAACTTGTCCCTCCTTTTCTAAGATAGCAACCACGGTGATCTGACTCCAATACACCTTCGAATGCTGCAAACGCCGCCCAATGCGAGAAACGCCACGCCCTGCTAAGAATGCAGAAGCGGTATCATAATCCAAGGGAGTTTAATCACATTTCCCGTAGACCTTACAATAGCAGGTCTTTTCTTCCGGGCAACTACATATTTATTAGTGATATCCCCACTACCACACGACCTCTAGCAAAACTTACAAAACCGCTTCCTTCCCAAAAATCACGTGCCACAAGAACTCCATCACTCTTCCACTTTTGTCATCGCTGAGCTCCGTATCTATGACCCACTGGCGATAAGAGACATAGTCCTCAAGCGGCCGTTTCATGACTTGCTCTCTTGAAACAGCAAACTGAGCACAACAAGCCTGCCCCACCATCTCTGGAACCTCATCCTCGGTCCTGTTCTCCAAGTGAAAAACGTCCATCCAGATTTGTTTGGTGACGTGACCATTAGGGGTATAGCTCTCAGGCTTGCAACCAGGCCCCCAGTTGCAACGTAAGTTGACGTATCCGGATTCTTGAACGTAGGACAGGTTGAGGGATTGAACAGTGCGGACGTTATCGTGATCCCAAGCGTCCGTATGCCAGGCTCGTCGGTAGCCACGGCGATGGGCGTGAAGGAAAACGAGAGTAGATGGCAGTTTGTGGTAATTTGATATTACATAGGTGAGATAAGCCATAGATTCGTGCCCTTTATTAAATGGGGTCTGAAGTGAGGACGAGCTATCGTCGACAGTGTAGATCGCCCGCTGCCAGCTACCAAATGTCAGCTATATCACTCACGACAATCAATTGGGTAGATGTGTACTTTGGTAGATTCTCGGCGACCCAAGAAGTGTCTTCTGAAGCTAGCCTGCCCATGACAATTACTTTGTCTCCAACCTCCCCGCTTCGGAGACCGTCATCATATAGAGGAAAGGACCACCATGCTTTGGCCTCCGTATAATGGTAGTATCCCAGCAACAAAACAGATATAGTTATCGTAAGCAATACGCCCTTGTATGGTTTACCCATGACTCCATGAGCAAGCTTGTACGAGATTGAAGATAGGAAGAAACTAGTCGCAGGTGGGAGAACAGTGGGTGATATGGTGTATGCATACTACCACGGCTTAGGAGCGGATTGGACGTTTATTTAGAAGAAGTAGTGAGGGACAGGGGCTGAGACGTACAGTCTGAGCCTCTGGCTGGCCGTAGGCTTGCAGGAAGGCGGCTCATTTAACTCATTTCGTACAGCGGACCTCCGTACTCAGTCGCTTCCCGCCTCAAACGGCTGTTCCATCTACAGCGTGGAGCAGAGACATCCGCACCCCAGAATTGAAGAATTGGAAGAATGAAACGAGTCTCACTTTGAATTTCTCTTCGTATCCTCCTGTCGATGGGTCGGCGAGTTCTGTTCTCGTCCAGGGTTTTCTCGTTGTGCCGCTGTCTCAGCTGTTTTGGGAGCCTGAGTCGGGTCCATTGAGACATTGACGCCACAGCCGAGATTGCCCAATGGGGCCTTGCATGAATGATTAGATCAATCCTTCGGCGGAATTTACCCATGTCTGCCTCACGAGGCTATGGCTGCTCGTATGGCCCATGGACATGAAGGCGCAGCACCGCACCCGATGCAAATTGCAAGCAACCATCCTCGCATATACAGTAGCAAGGAATAAGAATTTACCAAGGAAGCCAGAAATCAAATTAAGAAAGCAGGCAACCTGCCGCAACCACCCGTTTCTACGGTTGGTTCGTGCTTGGCGTTGGGCGAGCCTGGCACACTGCGATGTTTATCGGCTACACCTAGAGGTCGCAGGATGTCACTCGGGTCTAGAAGTGGTTGGTGGAAGGCGTGTTGAAACAGTGGCATTGCGACGCGGGCCACGAGGCAGGAAGATCGCATCGCTGGACGGCCAAACGACGCCGATGTTGCACACACGCTGATTTGCTTTTGTTAGTGGAAATGTGTTGGGCATTCGGAGTTCATTACTGGACGGTTTTGACGCTGTGGTCGCTGTGGCACAGCCGCACAGGGCGGTCACTGGCTCTAACCTTACAGGCCCTATTTAAATCACCCCATTGATCCCCTATGCTTTCTCAGCCAAGGTGCACTTCAGACCCTTGCGTACCCCATATCCCAAAATCCTGCCTCCCCATCCTTGTAGCGTGGATAAAAATCTTGACCAGCTCCTCAAGTCGTGATGGAGAAATTTTCTGTGCGTGTTTGTCTAACAATGCTGTTCAAAGTCAGCGTTCAAGTTTCAGTGCCTGTATTTTCCTGGAGCCCTACCAATGCCAAGCTCAACAGCTCCAGAGTAATCTGCAGCAGCATAATTTTCTATCCATTTCCAATATCGATTCCCTTTGCGCAATGTCTTTGGGTCAGCAAACAGTCTTTGCGCAATGATCCCATATCCTATTAAGCAGGGTGCCAGCGCAACCTGCAGAGCGAGCCAGTCGTCACTCGAACCGGTATCAAGTACGAATCTTGTGTACGCAGTACATGCCTGGCTTTCTTCGACTTTCAGTATGTCTTCTTTTGGTAAGCCGAGTTCAGCACAATATGCAAGATGAAGGCTCATCTTGCGCTTGATGTGCAGCACAATCTCTGCTGAGCGAACAATATCCTCAAAATTCTTCGTCTTGTAGCCAGCAAGCATGTTGGCACGGGCGAACTGGATGAGATAAAGGTATTCTTGGATAAGGTAATACTTGAAAGCCTGGATGGGAAGTGTTCCATCCGCTAAACGCTCGAGAAAAACATGTTCGGTGTGTTTTTCCATGCTTCCGCGACATCAGGTCGACTGAGAAGGTATTCGATGAAGTTGCCAGGAGCAAGGGGAAGGGTGTACGTTACTGCTGCCATTTTGGCGGCGGTCGATGAATGAGCTGAGAGATATTTCCTTATTCGCTAATCTCTTGGAGACTGAAGATTCAATTAAAACCACATCTATTTCGATTTCGGTCCTGTATCTTACATGCCTTTTTCTAGTGCCATGAAGAAGTCAACTATATAAGGAGCAAAAATAGTGTAGCAAGAAGCAAGGTATAGAGGGGTGGAATATCTTGGCGCCCTCCGTTTCCATAGAAGAACGTGTGGTTGATAAAAATATTCTCGGTGAACTCTGGTGTTATTGGCGTGGCCTCATGGCGGATTTGATGTTTTGAAGATGTAGGAAGCTCCAATCTAGTCTTGTCGCTCTTTTGTGATAGGTATATAGAGACCGGAATCGATACAGCAAGAATGGCCTCAGCCAATACGAGGATATAATTGGTTTTGCTATAGCGATTGTCAGAACAACTCGAAAGTGCAAGCTAAAGGAAAGGAAAAAAAAGAACATAGCGCAATGGAATTCGAGAAGCAACGCAATGAGGGCTCCTTCCTCTTGCGACTCTCAGTCCTTCGTACTTTACAATCCGGAGAAAGGTGCACTGTTCTTCTCCACCAAAGATCACTCGCAAACACTTCGCAACTCTGATTCCAGCCCAAGGATTTACAGAGCTGCCTACCGCAAAATTAACATTCATCTGTTAGATTGGGTCTCTTGTCAATGATTTCAGTGCTGGGTTAGGAGCTGCATTCGAGGGGCGGCCATGACCGCAGCTTCCTACCTAGTTTATTCTTATTACGTGGAACATCTAGCTTCTCCACTTTTGCTTGGAGAGCCCTTCTTCGCATTTACAAAACATATGAGCAATTTTGCGAAAGGTTCGAGAAAGAACGAAGTTGGTGTACTCGTCAAACTTAAGCAGAGTATGCCCCTTGATGTAGTTGTGGAATCACGTGATACTCCCCTTCTAGGCCCTTGACGGGAACTAATGAGTAAGGGCCACACACTTAATAAAGTTCCAAGTAATTTTAAATAACTCTCTCTATCCATTTACATATATTTTCTACCAGAGGCATATCTTTTCCGAACTCGAAAAAAGACACTTCCTTCTTCGACATCGCACAGATGCAGGCAACTCCTCCGGCAACGCCCTGCCACGCACCTCTCCTCTCAGCAAAATCGTTTTTCCTGTCCCTTGCAATCTGTACAGGAATTGCAGCATTGCTTTACAGTATAAATTGGCTCCTATGGCTACAGTTCAAAATCCGGCACCCCAGGTCATACTACGGCTGTAAGTTAGGAGAGGCGGTTCTGGAGATGAAGAAGGTGATCCACCTCGAAGAGAATGGCCCAGGCGGATTTTACGACGGTCGCGGATCCCAAAACGCAAGGCAGCATCTTCTTTTTTGCTTGCGGCACATCGATACAATACCTTGGAAGGGAGAATGGCCCGATGTCGTAGAGACCCTTGGCGAATTGGCATATATAAAACCGGTAATTGCAGATCTTGTAATCGGAAGAAAAGTCAACATGGAGGAGGGTTCCAGAAAGAGCGCGAATGACGCGTCGACGGCTTAATTGGACATCTCTCGTTACAAAGTACGAATAGCTTAAGGCGGTGGCATAGATACAAAATGCGCCACCGTAGAGACTAGATGGGTTAGGGTTAATTATATTCGTATTCTTCGATTGTTACGCCAAGAGGGACAGTTATTTACTGAAAGATGGCGCCATCCCAATCCTTCCCACTCATCGCATTCCCAATCGTGTAATTACCAAAGCAAGAACAGTCATAGTTTGCCAATGCAGTAATGTTCTGTTGACTTGTGATAAAGTCCTCAAGCGCACACATTCCACCAATTCTCCCGGTTGTCGAGGTTCCACATGCTCCTCCTCTGATTGTATTGAGAGGCAAGATCCCATGATTCAACCTCATTCGAATGAACTTGTAGATCGCATTGGACGGATTGTATCCATATTGTCCTGGGGTATACGAAACTCTGGAGTTCTTGACTGGCTCAGGGTTTGGTGATGAGCAACCAATGGTCTCAGTGATGAGGCGTGCACCAAAAGGTGTCAAGTGTGAGAGTATGAAATGTCGATTTGGGTTTGGTGGGTACTGTGTCAAGCTCGGCGGGTCCCGAATGTAATCAAGGGACAACGCAGTCAGCACAGAAACGATGATGTCGTCGTGTGAGAAGTCGGCGTAGAATGCTTGGTCTGTTGGAAAGGTTGCAGCATTACCGTCCAGTGTTGAGTTGACTGAGCTCGTGGAGCTCGTGATGAGCGTGTGATTTAGACGGGCCAGGAGTTCTTGCACATAGCCAAGCCCTTGAGCCCGACCGGTTGGGTTCCCAAAAGCGTAATCGTAGTAATCTATATGCATCAGTAAGGATCAAACGAGGGAAAAGACCACGAACATTCTATATCCAAAGTCTTTTCGAAGCCAGCCCACTCGTCAACCATGAAAAGTCCGCAGAAATCAGACATCCCGATGAATGCGTTCTCGTACGCGCAGATACTTTGCATTGCATATGTATCGTTGACAGTAAACATAAAATCAGCCGGTGCATACTTTTGTAATCTTGATGTTGCAGCAGTCAAATAGTCTGGTAGGTATGTGAACAAGTCCAAGTCCCCAAGATCGCCAATCCCTTCAACATTGTCGTTGAAACAACTGTCATAGGAAGCAAGTGTATTATTCTCCGTGCCTCCCTCCGGGATGATCACGACCTCGTAAGGTTTGGTGACATTCGTAAAAGCCGGATTAGGAACTGTTTCAAAGCTTGAACCGAAGAAACCGAGTACCCAGTTGATCTCACTGTTCTAAATCCGGGATTGGCTTGTGGTTCTCAATATTACTGGTGCCCGAGCAGTTCCATTTGGAAAGCTGGCATTGTAGGCGGTCTGGCCAACAGTGGCATTGTAGAGAATTCGGCCCTATCTGTTCCAGAATGAAACTCCCGCAGACAGTTCTGTTGTTACCCCGATGCCTGTCAGGAGTCCAGTATCAACAAGTGGATACCGATACGTATTCAGGAAGCTCAAGGGTCCCGTGAAAGATCCGGTTGAGTTGGAGGCCATGGTGAAGTTTGAAAGCTTGGTGGCAAATTGCTGGTCATTCTCGCCATCATCAATAGCGCTGGTAGCAAATCGTTGCGCATGGCGTTGGAGACTCTGAACAGATTCCTAGAAAGGCTAAGCTAGGTGTCGAGCAAAAGAAAGTACTCCCGCTTACAACTTGACAACCATCAGGAACTCCTACATATTCAACGCCAAAATAGTTCTCCGCGTTGTCTGCATATGGAGAGAGTTGACCCCAATATCTCTGAATCTGGGTGATGTCCGTCAGGAGGTCTTGTGCTCCAACCGCGACAGCACTGAGAAGGAGAACGGCACCCGATAGATTCAGCGCATACATTGTGAGTAAATTGATGGATAAGTACAGCTTGGAATCAAGATAATGGTGGGAAGAGAAAGCTTAAATAGTCTATGGAAAAGCTCGGCGAACCTTATCAACGGGTGCCAATGCCAAGGTCCCACTTGCGAGATCACACTTGTAGCCTCCATACCGGGCAACTGAGAAGGAATTGCCCTGTTTATCTGATTTTTTTTTTGCATTTCTGGCCTCCATTCCTGTGTAATACGCAGTAGCCTGAGCACGAAAACTTTGATAGGTGGGGGTTCGTGCCTCCAAAACCTTGTAGATGACGTTGTGCATCGTCCCCCGCATACACACTACTACAAGATGGGTTGGCGCCCGATTGAAGCTTGTATAAAAGTCTATGTATAAACGGGTCAAAGATTAGCATTTTACATATATAGGCCTGATATTTTTCATCTAAAGTAATCACGCTTCGATTCAAGTGACCGATTCTGATGAATCTTAATATTCAGGTCGCGGTCTCCTTTGTATAAGCAATATATACGGCTTGATTTCGAAAATGTATTAGTCTGTTAATAAAATTATTTCCAGGTTCAACAGCTATTCTTTGTATATGTTCTGGCCCAACCACGAATTATCCCATTCACGAATAGGAGCCCTCCCATTCACGAATATAGGGTATTTTAGCGCATTCCTGAATGGCATATCCCACCGGGGAATAAATAAGCTAGTGCTGTCCCATCCAGGAATGCTTTGTTATTCCCGCCTGGCATATGCTAGCCAGGAATACGCGCTAATGAGGGCATTCCCAGTTGGCATATGACAGCCAGGAATACGTGCTAATAAGGCTATTCCCAATTGGCATATGCTAGTCGGGAATACGCGTTAATGAGGCTATTCCCAGTTAGTATATGCCAGTCACGAATCGTCTAGTCTAGGAACAAGAGTTTATTCTTTTATCTAACTACTTCTCCACCACTTTCCCATTAGTATTAGTCCTTAATCTCTTCGCCCCTCTCTTTTTAACAAGATTATCCTTTATAGCAAGTTCAGTATAAAGTGCTAGACTAGTTAAGAACTCACAATTATACTTAATTGAATTATAACAATGAACGGAATACCTTTTACTCTCCTTAAAACACTTATAACACTTTATAATACATATTCCCTTACACTTATAAGAGATGATTACTCGATCCGTTAAACTAATATATTTAATTACCTTTTTAAAGAATAGTTTTATTTTAAACCCGTGAATCTCAATTTAATTTATTATTATCTTTATTACTCTTATAAACTCCTTTATAAGAAATAATCATTTCACAATTCCTTATTTAATTTAAATCTTATATTTATACTCGTATAATATAATTAATATTTTCTTGAATATTCGTTTTATATTAATTAAAGTATATATATTATAAAATAATTTTAATATTATAATATTCTTAATTATAAACTATTCAATTATATAATTTTTAATATATTAATTAATTATCTTTTAATATATTTTATTATTATTTATACGAGTCCTTTTAATAATCTTATTTTTAAAATTATTATTTATTTTAATATTATTATTTTAAAGAGAGATTTAAAAATTAATTTAAAAGTTTAATAATAAGTCAAATAATATTAAGAGTTTTAATTAATAAAAGATTTAATCTTTAAAGAATTTTAAAAAGATAATAATATTATATTTAAGATTATTATAATTTAAATTACTTTTAAGAATAAATATAATAAGTTTTATAATAATATTAATTTGAAAAAAGATAATCACGTGAGCTTTTGGGATCACGTGATTGTGAAAACGCATTCTTATAATTATAAATTATATATAAATAATTAAATAATTTATAAAATATTATTTTATAAATTTAAATAAATTTAAAAATACTTTTAATAAAATTATAATACTTTTAAATTTATTAAATTTTATAAATTATTTAATAAATAATAATAATAAAAATATTTTTTAAAAAATATTTTTTTTAATAATTATATTATAAATTTTAAATAAAGAAATATTATTTAAAAAGTTTATAATATAATATATAATTATTTTAATAATAAAATAAATTAATTTAATTATTTAATAAATTTTAAAATACTCTTATATACTTTAATAATATTTTTAAAAATAAATATTTAAATATTAAGAAATTTATTAATTTCTTTAAAATTAATAAATATTTTCTTATTTTCTTTTTTTATTAATTCCTTAAATAAACTCTCTTTTATAATTATTTTACTTTTCTTAATTTTATTATTTTAATTTCTCTTTTTTCTTATATAATAAATTAATTAATAAATTATTTTTATTTAAAAATAATCTTTATTAATATAAGAAATAATTAATTTAATTTAATTAAGATTATATAATTTATTAATTTAAATTTAATTTAAACTAATTTGATTAATGGATCACGTGATTAATACGTGATTAGACTAAAGAGTACTTTTAATAAATTTATTATATTATATTAAATAAATATTAATATTTTTATTAAATTAAATAAAAGTATTAAAATAATATTATTCCTTTAATTTATTATTATTTTATAAATTAAATTAATTAAAAATAAATATTTTAAAATATAAATCCTTTAAAATCAAAAAATAATTTTTAATTAATTAAAATCTTTAAAATCCTTTAAAATAAAAAGTTTTCTTATATAAGAAATTAATTCTTTTTAATTATTTTCTTGATATTTATACTTTAAAATTTAATAATAAATTAATTATTATATTAAATTAAAAACTTTTAATTATAAATTTATTTTATTTTATTTAATATATTTGAAAATATTTTAAAAATCTTAAATTAAATTTAATTATATTCAAAATCAAAAGGATTTTATTCTTAAATTATTTAAAAATAATTTTTCTTTTTTAAATTTAAATATTTTAAAAGAATATTAAATTTAATTTAAGAAAATTTTAGAGAAACTCGAATATATATTATTAAATATTTAATTTAAGAATATAAATAAATTATTATAATAATTTATAATTAATTTTTAAATAAATTTTTAATTAATTTTAATTTAATAAAACTTGATTTAAATAATAAATATTTAAGTTTATAAATAATTATTATATTTATTTTCAATTTTCTTATAAATTTATAAATTTTAAAATTGTAAAATTTAATAAAAATAATAATAAATAATTTATTATTAATTTTAAATAAATTATATTAATATTTATATTAAATAAAAATAAAACTTTTAATTAATTTAATTAAATTATTCTTTTTATATTATTTAATAAATTAAATATTTATAAAAACAAAAACTTTAATAATATTAAATTTAAAAGATTATTATTATAATTTTTAATTTTAAAAAGCTTTTAAATTATTTAAATTTATAAATACTTTAATAAATCCTTTATATTAATATATATATTAATTAATAAATAATTAAATTTTATTTTTATATAAATAAATATTTATAAATGAATTAAATTTAATTTATATTAAAAAAATATCTTTAATTAAAAAAGAATTAAAAGAGAATATAAAGTTTTAAAGAATATTTCCTTTAATTTTAAATATTTAAATATATATAAATTAAAGATTCTTTCTCAAAATAATTATATTAATTAATTAATTTTTAATTAATAATCTTTTAAAATATTAATTTTTATTTTTAATTATTTTATAAATAATAATTTTAAATTAAAATCTTATTTATTAATTATAAAAGATTTAAATAATATTTATAATAATAAATATATAAATTTTATTTTATTAAAAACTTTAAAAGAATATAATATTAAATATAATTTATAAAATAAATAATTTAATTTTTTTTAAATAAATATTAATTAATATTTAAATAATATTAATTTTAATAATACTTTATTAAAGACTTTTATAAAATATTATAATAAAAAAGATATTAAATTTTAAAAAGATATTTTTTATATAATTTATATTTTAAATTTAATAATTTAAAATATATTAAAAGATTTAATTAAAAGTAATTATAATTCTTTTTATAAAAATAATATATATGAAATTAATAAAAAAAAAAGAAAAAAAAAGAGAAAAACAAATTATAAATAAATAATTTTATAATTTAATTTAATTTAATTTAATATTATTTATTAATTAATTAATAAAATTTATTTATTTTATAATAAAAAGAATAAAATAAAGATTATAAATTAAAAATTTCAATTTTAAGATTTAATTAAAACTTAAAATTAAGAAAAGAAAAGAAGATTAAGAAAAGAAAAGTTTTTAAATTATAAACTTAAAACTTATTCTCTTAATTTAAGATATTATTAAATATCGAATCTTTAATTTAAAATTAATAATATAATAAATATATAATATATATTATTATATTATTCCCTTCTTAAAAAAGAATTCGATTCTGAATAATAAAAAGAATATATATAAATAAATTCTTAAAAAAATAATTTATTTTCAAATATTAAATATAATATATTATTTCTAATTAATCTCTGATTAATTAATCACTATTCTATTCACTTTAGTCTTCAATTCGCTTTTAATTCTATTATAAGAACTATTATTAAAATTATTATCGGAATTCTTATAATTATTATTATTAATAATAATAATTATAATTTATTTATTAATACTAATTTCAATTATTATTCTAGTAAAAGTAATATATAAATCTAAAAAATAATTCTTAATTTAATAATCTTTTAAATTATATTTAATATATTTATTTATTTATTAATATTTATTATATAATTTTAGTATTATTAAATAAATTAATATTTTCGATAAAATTAAAAAATTAAAAGAAAAAGAAAAAAATATTATAAAAGTATTAATTATTATTTTATTAATATTTATAAAATTATAAATAATTTTCGAGACTTGAATATAAAAAGAAATAATAGTTTTTAATAAAAGTTATTAAATAATCTATAAGAATTTAATATAAGTTTATAATAAATTAAATTATTAAATTAGTTTATTCTATAAAGTATTATTAAAACTATTTCGAAAATTAAATATTTTATTAATATTTATTTTATATAATATTTATTCGAATTTAATTATAAATATAAAAAGGAAATCAATTTCTTATTTTAATTAAAATAATTTATTTTTAATCTTTTATTATTTATTTAAATTATTATATATTCGCGAGAATTATTTAAAGATTATATTATAATTTTATTATTATATTTTTTTTATTTAAATTAATTATAATAAAATTAAATAATTTTATTTCTTATTATAAGATTATTAATTCGTAATTTAATTTTAATTAAAAGAAATTAAATATTAAATTTATAAATTAATTTAATAAACTTTTTAAAATTAAAAAGTCTCGTTTAATATAATATTATTAATTATATAATAAATTAAATTTATAATATTATAATCTTAATATATAATTAATCGAATTTATATTATACTTATATTTAAAAAAAGTTTATTTTTAAAAAAAATTATAAAATTTATAAAAGTATATTAATAAAATTTATATTTTTATTAATAATAATAATAATAATAATAATAATAATAATAATAATAATAATAATAATATAATAATAATAATATAATAATAATAATATAATAATAATAATAATAATAATATAATAATAATAATATAATAATAATAATAATATAATAATAATAATAATATAATAATAATAATAATATAATAATAATAATAATATAATAATAATAATAATAATAATATAATAATAATAATAATATAATAATAATAATATAATATAATATAATCGAGTCTTTAATTAATTTAAAAGTCTTTAAATTAAAATTATATTATTTATAAGAATTTAAATTTAATTATTATAAATATAATATTTTAAATCTAGAAAATATTATAATAATAAAAAGTATTATAAAGATTAAAATATAATATTTAATAAGATTTAATTATATTAAGAATATTAAATTAAAAAAAGAAAAAAGAAAAGAAATTAATAAGAAAAAAGTATTTTATATTCTTTTAATATTTATTTATATTCTTAATCTAAAATATTAATATTATAAATATTAGTTTTCAGATATTAATTTCCTTAATTTAAAACTAATATAATTATAATTAGATTAATTATATAATAGATATTCTAATTATTATAATATTTATTTTATATTTATTTTTCTTATATTCATTTTTTAAAAAATTTAATTATTATAAATAATAGTTTAAATTATATATAAACTTTTTTTTTAATAATCTATTAATTAAAACTAAATTATTAATTAAACGAAATTCCTATAAAGTATTTAATTAAAATAATATTTTAAATATTAAATAAATAATAAAAATTAATAAAACTTTTAAATTTAAGATTATTATATTTATATAACTTTTATATATTTATTTTATATTTATTTTCTATATTTATTTTTTAAAAAATTAAATTATTATAAATAATAGTTTAAATTATATATAAACTTTTTTTTAATAATCTATTAAATAAATTTAAATTATTAATTAAATGAAATTTATATAAAATACTTAATTAAAACGGAATTCTAAATATTAAATAAATAATAGAAATCGATTAGACTTTTAAATTTAAAACTATTATATTAATATAATTCTTATATATTTATTTTATATTTATTTTTATATTCATTTTTTAAAAAATTAAATTATATATAATTTTTTTTTTAATAATTTATTAATTAATTCCAAATTACTAATTAAATAAAATTCTTATAATATAATTAATTAAAATAGTATTTTAAATTTTAAATAAATAATTAAAATCGTGATTTTAATATTTCTATTATATATAATAATATTATTATAATTATATTTTAAAATCTTAATATTAGATTTATATTTTTTAAAATTTAGAATTTCTTTAATAATAATACTAAACACGTAATTTTTTTTTTTAAATAGATCTAGTTTAAGTCTATAATTTAAATTAGACTAATCTCACGTGACTTATTGAGTATTAGTATATTAAATAAAAATATAATTTTAAATTCGGGAAATTATTCACTTGAATTTAAGAGTTTTTATTAGTTTAAGGATTTATATTAAATTCAAATAGAAGATTTATATTATTAATCTTATAAAAATCTTATTTTTTTTTATTAAGACTTTAATATTTCTTATTAATAAAAACCCCTATTCCAAAAGAGTATATTTAATAAAAATTTAATTTTTAAATTTATTATTTAAAAGTAATAATAATAATAATAATAAAATTATTTAAAATAAAATTATAATTTATTATATATTATATTTATTATAAAAAGTAAAAGAATTTTAAATAATATAATAATAAGAATAAAATAAAAATTATTAATTAAAAATTTTAATTTTAAGAATTAATTAAAATTTAAAATTAAAAAAAGAAAAAATATTAAAAAAAGAAAAGTTTTTAAATTATAAATTTAAAACTTATTCTCTTAATTTAAAATATTATTATATTATTAAATATTAAATCTTGAATTTAAAATTAATAATATAATAAATATATAATATATATTATTATATATTTAATAAAAAGTTTAAAAAACTATAATTAATTTTTAATATAAACTTTTAAATTATTATTTAAATTCTTTTATTAATTAAATAATATAATAATTAATTAATTTATTTAAATAATTAATTATTTTTAAATTAAAAAATAAAATAATTTTTAATTTATTATATATTAAAGAATTTTATATATATATTATAAAAGAATATATTCTATTATATTTATTTTTAGTGTTTTTAATTAGTTTAAAAAGGTTATACTATAATAGTATAAAGACTATCACGTGACTATTAAGGTTCAGGATATAAGAATTAATTCCTATTATAATTTATAAAAAAACTTTATACTTTTTTATTTATTAATTATAATTTAATCTTTTCCAATTTTGAACTTTTCTATTATTATTATATATTTATATTATAGTATAATCGAGCCTTCGGTCGATTCAAGAGCCTTTAAATCAAGGTTTACTTTTTTATAAAAGTTTAAATTTAATAAAAATTAAAAGATTCGAGTATATTTTTAAAAATAAAAATAAATATTAAAAATTCGTTTAATTTAAGTTAAAGACACGTTAATTTGATATATTTATATACGCAAAGTCATGTGGACTTCAATAATAAGTTTTAATAATTTAATTTTTTAAATTTTTTTTTTTTTAAAAAAAAAATTAATATTTTTAAAATAAATAATTATTATTTATATTAAATATTAAAATTAAAATTAAAATATATAATTAGCTTTATGATTTAATAGTTAAAAGCTTATA
>KZ613528.1:60702-77258 GCA_002865625.1 Hyaloscypha hepaticicola
AATATTTTAAATCTAAAAAGTTTTTATTTAATTAAAATAATATTTTAATTATTAAATAAATAATAAATATTATTTAATACTTTAAATTTAAAGTCTTTATATTTAAAGTCTTTATATTTATTAATTCTTATACTCTCTTTATTATATTTATTTTCCGTTTTAATTTTTGAAAAAATTAAATTATCACAAATAATAGTCCGGATTATATATAAACTTTTTTTTTAATAATCCATTAACTAGGCCTAAATTATTAATCAAATGAAATCCTTATAAAATACTTAATTAAAATAGTATTTTAAGTATTAAATAAATAATAAAAATCGTGAAGACTCTTAAATTTAAGACTATTATATTTATATAATTTCCGTATACTATTTCGCATCCATTTTATAATAATAGGAAATACTATAAAGGTCGAAGTATAGTATTCAGTAATCCAGTTATATTAGAAATACTAAATTAAGGAAAGAGAAGTGTCTTATACCCTTCTAATACTTGCCTATATCCTTAATCTGAGATATTAATATTATAAATATCAGTTCCCTTAACCTGAAACTAATATAATTATAATCAAGTTAATTATATAACAGGTATCCCGACTATTATATATTTCATATCCATTTTCTGTACTCATTTTTTAAAAAAATAAATTATTACGAATAATAGTCCGAATCACATATAAACTTTTTTCTTAATAATCCATTAACTAGACCTAAATTACTAGTCAAACGAAATCTCCGTAAAATACTTAATTAAAATAATATTTTAAGTATTAAATAAATAATAGAAATCGTAAAGACTCTTAAATTTAAGATCACTACACTTATATAACTCTCATATATTCATTTCGTATCTATCTTTTATATCCATTTTTTAAAAAATTAAATTATCACGAATAACAGTCCAAATCACGTATAAACTTTTTTCTTAATAATCAATTAACTAGACTTAAATTACTAATCAAATGAAATCTATATAAGGCACTTAATTAATATAGCATTTTAAGTATTAAATAAGTGGTGAAAATCGTAAAGACCCTTAAATTTAAGACTACTATATATATATAACTCCCGTGTATCCATTTCGCATCCATTTCGTATCCATTTTCCACATCCATTTTTTAAAAAATTAAATCATTACGAATAACAGTCCGAATCACGTGTAAACTTTTTTCCTAATAATCCATTAACTAGACCTAAATTACTAGTCAAATGAAATTCATATAAAGCACTTAATTAATACGGTATTTTAAGTATTAAATAAGTGGTACAAATCGTAAAAACCCTTAAATTTAAGGCCGCCGCACTTATACAACTCCCGTGCACCCATTTCGCACTCATTTTCCGCACCTATTTTTTTAAAAATTAAATCATTACGAATAATAGTCTAAATCACGTGTAATTTTTTTCTCTAGTAGCCTATTAATTAGCTCCAAATTACTAGTTAAACAGAATCCTTATAATGCGGTTTATTAAGGCCGCATTTTAAGTCTTAAATAAGTGATAAAAATCGTGATTTTGGTATTCCTATTATACACAATGATATTATTATAACTGTATTTCAAAACCTTAATATCGGTTTTAATTTTTTTAAAAAATTATAACTTCTTTAATACTAAGGCTAAGCACGTGATTTTAATTTCCTGAAATAGGCCTAGTTCAGGTCTATAATTTAAATTAGACGTAAACCACGTGACTTATTAAATGCTAGCGTATTAAATAAGAACGTGATTTTAAACTCGGGAGATTACCCCCTTGGATTTAAGGGCTCTTATTGGCTTAAGGGCCCACACTAGGCCCAAACAGGAGATTCACGTTACTAATCTTGCAGAAACCTTATCTTTTTTTACCAAGACTTTAGTGTCCCTTATTAGTAAAAACCCCTATTCTAGTATAAGTGAACTAAACGAAAATCTAACCTTTAAATCTATTATTTAAAGGTATATTAAATAGTATTTAATATTCTTAAATAAACTTTAATATTCGTATTAGTCTTATATTATTATAATCCTGAATTCCTTATAATAGTCGAGATAAATATTTCAAATAGAGTATTAATTAGTCTTCTCTTTTAAGAGAATCCTGAATCCAAATTCTAATACTCTATTATCTTCTTTTCGAAAATTATAATATTAGTAAAATTGAATTATAATATCTATAATAAGAAGATATTAGTTATTATATAAACTTTCAAGAAATAGTAAATAGAACTAAAAGGCTTATAAATTATATTCTTTTAAATCTATTCTAATTATAGAACTTTGGAATATTTTATAATAATTAAGAAATTCTTTATTTAATAAATTTATTAGATTGAATTTCTCTTTTAATATAATTTTAAACTAATATATTATAAGAATAAGATAAATACTAGAATTAATACTCTTAATTATATAAAGAATAATATTCGGGAATAGAATAAAATTATAATTAAATAAAGAATATAAATATTATTATCCTATAATAAAATCGATTTCCGGATTATTAAAGATTTTTAGTTTATTCCTTTAGAATAGTTTATAAATCCTGAATAGTTTATAATCCTTATAAAGATTCCAATTATATAGAGAATAGAGAATATTATAATTAGTCCTGAAATAATAATTTCCGCTTTTTCTAATAATATATATAATAGTATATAATTAATAGAATAAATCCTATAAGAGAATTATATATTTCCGAAATTGAATAATCTTTAAATTAAAATATAAATTAAAACCGAAAATATCTAATAATTAAAAGATAGACTCTTATTCCAATATAATAAATTATATATAATTAATAGATTTATTACTCTAAATATACTCTTATAAATAATATTAATATAAGAAATTTATAATTAATCAGTTTCCCGATATTCTAATTACTAAAAGTTATAATAGTTACTTTAAATTTAATATTATTAATCAAATCAAGATAAGGATATTAATATATATATTAATAACTATTATATTTATTATTACTTTTATATTCCTTAAAATAAGAAGTTTAGTCTTTTATATCCGCTTTTAATTCCGGATTAATTATAATAATATATAATAATTAATTTCAAATACTATTCTGAGAATAAAATAGATTATAATATAATAATTATATTTATAAATTACTTGAATAAGTATTTAATTACTATTCTAGTATAAAATATAATTATAATTAAAGAATTAATATTATTATTTTTATTATATATTATCTATTATATAAATATTCTAAATATAATTATTTCAGACCGAGATTTTTAGTTTATTTCTAATTTCTAGAATAAGTTTTATAAATATATTAATACTAAACTCAAATTATTAATAGTGAATTATTTATAAACTAATAGTTAAATAGAGATTATAAATTAGTATTTTGATTAATACTTTCGATTATATATTAATTATTATTAGAATAATTAGAATAATTAAATCTTTATAATCAATTACTAATAAATATTCTTATAATACGAAATGATAGAATAGAGTCTATTCTTTATTAAAAAGGATTTTAATATTTATATATTATTCAATTGGGAATCTCCGATTATAATTTCGATACTAAAGGAGAAATTAAATTATTAAGAAATAAAGACTTTAATAGAATATATTCACGAGTTATAAGAGACTATCCGGAAATAAATAATAAGATTTCAGAAATAATATATTAAGTAAATTAATAAGTATTATTATCCTGTCGATTTCGGGATTAAGGATAAGGTCTGGATTATAATAAAATATTAGAAGATTAATAAACCTAGTCAGAAATTTAGGGATTAGATAATAGATTTGTTTGAGATCGTGAATTAGATTAGTTACTCTTTTTGATTAAAGCTATTAGAGATAATAAAAGTATATTCGGTTTTTTATATAAAGAAGTTATAAAAAGATTCTAATAATTCTCTTCTAGAATAAATAAACCCGAATTCACTATTATTAGTTTTCGAGAATAGTGAAAAAGAGTATAAAGTATAGAATATCTTAATTATAAAATTAATATATAGGAATTTGAAATATTAGATATAATAGAAAGAATAGAATCAGGATTTGAAATAATATTCTATAAAATTATTATAGAATAGTCTATTAGTTTTATAGGAGTTTTATAAGAAAAATCCAAGTTACTCGAATCCATTATAGAATCTAGATTACTGATTGGATTATATACTTAATAATATAATCCCAGAACCAAAACCTGGTAATAATTATCTTATATAAATTCGGGATCGAGTTTATTCCGAGAGGGGAGTGATATTACAATTATATCTCCTTTACTTCTCTATACCTGATTACTATATAGAGTTATCATTTCCAATTGGACTTAATTCGGTTATTACATAAGTAGAGAAGATATAGATTATATAACCTAACGGACTAGTATATAAATTTCGAGACTAGTTCCTAAATTTCGTTTACTAAATCACGTATATACGCGGGACAAAGTATACAATCTAGTATTTAGTCTTCCAGGACTCTAATAACTCTCTTCTTTCCTTATTCTAGTATTGTCGAATAGAGACCCTTTCACTATACCTTCCAGGTCCGAAATACTATACTCGTGATAATTATTAATATTTCAAAATTTAAAACTTTTAAAAATAAAAGTTTTATTTTAATAAATATAAAAATTATATATTTAAATAATATTTTAAATATAATTTTTATATTTATTAAAATAATTATTAAATTATAAATTAAAAATTATTCAATTATATATTATATTATATTAAAAGTATATAAAATATATATTTATTTTAAAAATTAAAAAAATTCTTTTAAAATAAATTTAATTTAATTTTTAAAAAATTAATTAAAAATAATTTATATTAACTTTTAATAAAATAAAATTATATATAAAATTTTTAATAAAGGAATAATTAAATTTCGAAAATATTATTTAAAATAAAGAATTTTAAATAATAAAAATAAAACTTTTTATTTAATTCTTATATTAAATCCTTGAATTAAATAAAAGGATTTAATAAATATTAATTTATCTTTAAATATTATATTTAATATATATATTAAATTAAAAATTAATTATAATATATAAATAATTTAATTTAATTTATATTTAAATTTATTAATTATTTATTTAATTATAAATATAATTATAATTTATATTATATTATATTTAAATTCTTAAATATATATATAATCGATTTTAATAATAATAATTTTAATATTTATATAAATAATAAAAAGAATTATATATATATTTAAAAGAAAAAAGAATAAATAAAAAAATAAATTTAATTTTTTATTTAATTATTAAAAAGAAATTAATAAATATTTTTTTTATAATTCTTTTATATTTAAATATTAATTTATTTATAAATTAAACTTTTAAAATATTAAAAGTTTAATATAATTAAATTCTTTATTTTAATTTTAATTATTTAAAAATATTTAAGAATTCTTATTTCTTTAATTATTAATAAGAGATTCTTCTTTTAAAGAATTTTTATTATTATTAAATTATATAATAAATTTAATAAGAATACTTTTAAAAAAAATATTTTATTTAAAAAGTTAAAGAATCTTTAAAAATAAAAATAAAAAGTTTAAAAATAAAGAAAATCTTAAAAAAAAATTAAGAAAATAAAAAGAAAAAATCAATTTATTATTATAAAAAATATATAATTAATTAATATTTAATTTAAATTAATTTTATTCTTTTTAATTTATTAATTAATTATAAGATTATTTAATAATTAATAAATAAATAAATAAAAATATAAAAGTTACGTGAATTTCACGTGATTCTCTCGTGACTTTCATTCGACTTCCACGTGACATTCACGTGATTATTAATTAAATTAATTTAAATTAATTTTTTCTTATATTAATCTTTATAATAATATATAATTAATTATTTATTTAATTTTCAATTTTAATAAAAGTTAAATATTATTATAAAGATTTATTATTAATTAATTATTTAATAATTTTATTTTTAATAATATTATTAATTTATTTAATAAATCCTTAAATATTAAATATTTATAAATATTTATTAATTAATTTAATATTATATTAATATAAGAAAAGTAAATAAATATTTAAATTTAAATTAATAAATAATCCTTATTAAAGAGATTATTAATTTATTTTTAAATTTTTTATTATTATTATATTATAAGATTTTTATAAAATAAAATATTATAATTTATAATATTAAATATTTTATAATTAAAAGAATATATTTATTCTTTAAAATATATAATTAAAAGTATTTTAAGAAATAATTCTTAATATAAAAGATTTAAATATAATAATTTAATAATATATATTATATATTAATAAAATTAATTTATATTTATTTAAAAGTCTTTTATAATATAATCGTAATTATAAAAACTTTATTTTTAATAATTATATTAAAAATATAAATTTAATAATATTCTTTTTTAAAAAAAATTATAATATTATTAATTAATTTTATAAAAGTATTTATTTCTTTTAATTTAATTATATTTTAAATAAATTAATATTAATATATTAAAAATATTATTAATAAAAATAATAAAATATTATTAGATATAATTTTAATTAAATAAATAATAAAATTTCTTTTTAAAATTATTATTATAAAATTTATTATTATAAAATATTTTATATTTAATTTTATAATTTATTTAATTATTTATTTTAAGATTAAGATTATTAAAAAAGAACTTATAAGTATATATATTTAATATATAAAAATTATTTATAATTAATATATTCTTTAATTTAAATAATTATTAAGAAAACGATTTTAAAAAAGGAAAGAAAGATTTTAATAAAAGTGAATAAAATAGGGAATTTAATTATAAGTTTAAATAATTCAAATAAAGATATTATAAATAAATTATTAAGATAATAAGTATTAAGAGTATTAAAAATATATTAAAATACTAAAAAAAATAATAAGAGATAAAAGGATTAAATAAGGGATTAATATAGAAGATATAAAGTATTACGGAAGCTTCACTACTATTACGGGATTATAGATAAAATACACTAATTATTAATTATTACTAAGGGAGGGCATTCCCGACTGGTATATGCCAACTGGGAATAGTCTCATTTGGCGCGTATTCCTGACTGGTATATGCCAGTTAGGAATACTCTCATTTTAGCGTATTCGCGACTGGTATATGCCAATTGGGAATGCCCTCATTTAGCACGTATTGGGAATAACAAAGCATTCCTGGATGGGGACAGCACTAGCTTATTTATTCCCCGGTGGGATAAGCCATTCAGGAATGCGCTAAAATACCCTATATTCACGAATGGTATAGGGCGTATTCGTGAATGGGATCAATTCGTGATTGGGCCAGAATAGTATATCAAAAAAAAACTCAATTAACTTGAGTTATTCATGAGTTAGTTGAGTTGATTATAAGTTGAGTTTAAGTCATAAAAATTTTTAACTCATGAGTTTTTAACTTAACTAACTTATGAGTAACTCATGAGTTAATTGAGTTAGTCACGTGTAGATTACGTGATATTAATTTTTTTAAATTTTAATTAATAATAATTAAATAATTACTTAATCCTTTTATAAATTATATTAAATAAAATTAATATTTGTAAAACTAAAATTAAATATTAATTTTCCTTTATAAAAAACTGATTATTCTCTTTTAAAATATAATTATTATCTTTTTTTCTTTTTCTTTTTTATTTCTTCTATCTCTTTCTTAAATATTTCCTAGTTCTTTAAATAAGATATTTTCTCAAAAGTACTCTTATTAAGTCTATTATATTATTTAATAATAATTAAAGTCTCTTGAGAAAAGAATCTCTTATTAGAAGTCGAAGAGATAAGAATTTCTAGATATTTTCGAGTTATTAAAGAAAATACTAGGAATTTAAAAGTATTAGATTTCTAATAATCTAAAAGTTTAATTTATATATATATTAGTTTTTTTTTATTAAAAAATATAAGAGAAATATAAAAGAATTATAAAGATATATATAATTTAAAATTTACTTTTTTATTTACTCTTTTCTCTTTTAAATATATTATTAATTTATTTTCTTTAAATTTCTCTTTATTATTTATATAAATATTATTATTATTTTCGGATTCAATTATATTAATATCCGAGAATTCGATTATAGTTTAAGTAATATTAAAATTATATTTATAATTAAAATTTTATATTAATTAAAATTTTTAAAAAAATTAATAATTAAATAATAAAAAGAATTATTTATATATTATAATTAGTCTTTAATCTATTATATATATTCGAAGATATACTAGTAAATAAACCGATTTTAAATAATCCTTCTTATTTAATTCGAGGATTTAAAATAAGAATTAAATAAAAAGTTTTATTTTCATTATTTAAAATTCTAGTTTTTGGATAATATTTTTAAAATTTAATTATTCCTTTATTTATAGTTTCGGAAATAGTTTTATCTCATTAAAAAGTTAATATTTATTAATAAATTTTAAAAGAAATAAAAAAAAAGCTTATTTGAAATTTATTCTTAAAATCTTTTAATTTTTATATATCTTATATATCTCGAGTATAATATAATATATAATCGGATAATTTTTAGTTTAAAGTTTAATAATAACTTTTATAAATATAGAAATTATATTTAAAATATTATTTAAATAAATAATCTTTATATTTATAAGAATTAAACTTTTATTTTTAAAAGTTTTTAAATTCGAGTTATTAATTATTATTTTAATAATTTAATATATATTTAAGAAGTCTTTTAATATATAATAAATCAAGGATTACTTTATTTTTTAATTTAATATAAGTTAATTTAATAATTAATTAATTTAATAAAAGAATATTTAATAAAAGAACTATTTATTAAATTAAGGAAATCGATATTTAAGAATATTAAAAGTCTTAATTTAAACTTCTAATAATCTTCGATTTTCTTAATTATATTTAAGGCTTATTATAGTCCTCTTTACTTTATATTAAATTGAAAAATTTAAAAAAAATTAATATTAATTAATAATTAAATTATTTAATAAAGAGACTTATTTATATCTTATTTTAAAAGCTCTTCTTCTTTATTCTCGACTAATTCTATTATATATATATTCTTAGAATAAGAAGTATTATAATCCTTTTTAATAAAAGCCTTTTATATATCTTGAATTATTAAATTTAATATATATATAATATATAGTATATTCCCTTGAAATTTAATCTTTTCCTTATAATAATACTTTATAAAGGCCTTTATTAAAGTATTATTTAAGGAAGTATTATTCCGAATAATATTAAAAAGAAAAAATTAATTTAATTAATTTTTAAATTAATATTACTTATTTAATAATATTATATTTAATATTATATTCTTTTAAGGCCTTTAATAAGACTGAATTTATATATATACTTAAGTGTATATTATTTAAATCTTTTATAATTAATAAATAAGATTTTAAATTAAAATCTTTATTTATAAAATATTTAAAAATTAATTAATATTATATTATATATTAAATATTAAAAAGACTTATATAGTAATCTTTAAAAAGGCCTTTTGATTTATATTAGTTCAAGTATTTAAAGTAATAGAGAATATTCCTTGAGAATTAATATTTTTATTTAATTTTTCTTTTATTTCTTTACTTTTCTTTAAATAACTTAAATTAAACTTATTCGTGAGAACTTTAAAGTAAATAAAAAGTACTTAACTATTAAATATTAATATATATTTAATAAATAATAAATTAATAAGTATTTACTTATTTAAATAATTAAGAAATTATTTAAAATTTAAAGTAATTATAATTTTAAAAGAGATATTATTATTAATTAAAAAGTTTAATAATAAAACTTTCTTGTCTTTAATTTATATAATTATTAAATAATATAAGTAAAGTAACTTGATTTAATTAAAAAGAAAAGATTTCGCTTTTATTTATTATTTATTAATATTTATTAATATTATTAATAAAAGGTATTTATTATTATTATTATTATTAACTCTTATAAGATTAAAATTAATATATTTATATTTATTTTATATATAGTATATATAATTACTTATAGATTTGCTGATTAGTTAATTTTCTTATATTTTTCTATTAAATAAATTAATTTTAAATTTTTTTTTAATTAATATAATAACTTATTAATAGCCTTTAATTAAATACTTAATAGTATATATTCGAGGATTATTCGGATTCTCTTGAATGGGATTTAAAGTCTTTTTTAATAATAGATTTTTAAAATAAAGAATTTAGTTTTTAATAGGTTTTAATTTAAAATTAAAGTAATTTTGGAATATATTATATTTAGATTTAATTAATTAAAGTATTTTAAAGTATATAAAGGATAAATAAGTATTTTTATAAATAAAAGTTTTTTAATTCGATTAATAATTGAGTTTTAATAAGGGTTTAAAGTATAAAAAAGTAAAAGGAATTTGAGGAAATTCGTATATTCTTATAAACTTTTTTAATATTTTAAAAGGTTCTCTTATAATCTTTTAATTAAAAATTATCTCTTGATTTTAAAATATTTTTTTTATTATAATTATTAATTTTTTTGGATTATAAATAAGAATATTATTAAATTTTGAAGTAGAGGATATTCTAAAAGTATTATTATAGTAATATTATTTAGTAATATTTAGTGTAGTGGCGGGGTGGCACTAGGCTCTCGCTAGACCTTATTAAGTTTAAATCCACTCTAGTGGCCGCCGGGCCGAATTTTTCCGGGTCATGTTAGTATTACGTGCACACCACGTGATACTAATTCAACTAACTCAATATTAACTCATGAGTTAGTTAAATTGATTATGAATTGAGTTTAAGTTAGACCCTAAAAAGGTTGAATTGAGTTTGAGTTAGACCTAAAATTTAACTCAAACTCAACTCATTTGATACACTGGGCCAGAATATATATATCCTATAACGATTAATTTTCCCAAATTGTTATTCAGAAATTCTGTAGTAACACCTTTAACCATTAGCGTTCAGCAAAAGCAAGGTCGCAAGAAGATCTCAGCGACATTTACGCGTGATCTATCATAGGATTGAATTTAACACACTTATTAAGATCGTCCTGCTCATGGAGGTGACTATATGCAAAATGGGAGGAGACTTCGCCAAGGAATGATCAAAGAGGGAAACTGTGGCCGAAGTTTATAGAAATTATAGAGCGATAAGCCAGAATCGACAGTACTTCATCGTAGGGGAAGAATGAGGGGGTAATTCCAAATCGTCAATAGAGTCGCATCGCACGTGCATGAGTGATAGGCTGTCTGTAAATAGCCCAGTGCAAGAAAACAGCATGATGTTCACCTGATACCCCCTCTACTTCGAGACTGTTGAAGGCAGCCTGGCAGCCTAAGGCAGCTAATAGGGCCTGGCACCCGTTTCATTGAACGTCTCACTAGCAGTTCCATATATGTGGCCTAAATGCCCTCCGTAGTTTGTTCTGCACAGTTGACAATATACTTGATTTGCCCCTAATTGAGTTCCTTCGTACGATTCTTCATGATTGCTATCGTTGAGCTGGAGACGTGACTTCCAACAGAGACTAGGCTTCACTGTGGTACAATGCAGCTTGAAACTGATTTGCGATAATGATCTATTCGTTTCATTCCTCTCTCCGTTTATATGTCTTGAAGCCCTTGGTCGCTGATCATCCCTCCCCGTCTGATCGAAAATCGACCAAGGGTTCCAATGACGCTCATAAGTTGGCGCCTGCATTTCTTCGGCATGAACTGGTCCAAGAATCGGATGTGAGGATTCCCACGTATAGAATTGATCCCTGTGGTGTGTGTTGTAGGTTGGCAAGGTTGTACCTGTAGAATTGTACGACAGATTGAGCATGACAAGTGGTGGTGTTGCTGGACGAGTATACGCCGGTGGCTGGTCCATTTGAGAGGGAGCGTTGACAGCATTTATTTGATGTGATGATGCTTGACTCCGCGATCCAGTTCGCACGTCTCCTAGTGGGGTACCCTCTGGGCTCCGATTTTGCGATGAGTTCGAGGAAGTTCGTCTCTTAAGGCGATTATACCACTTGTTCTGTCTGGCGGCAGCAGTCTCATCTGTCTGCTCTTCGAATTGGCGAGCATTCCGTGATCCTCTTCGAGACTTGAGATAGGCTGTTGAACAGGCTGTGTAATAAGTCAGTCAGTCAGTCATCAGCTGAGGATTTATTCGAACTGACTGACTGATGGACTGACTAATCAAAACCTTCAATTGACTGACTGACTGAGGTCGACTGATCAGCCGCTTATCAGCTCGCACGGATAATTTTTGTATATAAAAAAAAAGTATATTTTCGAAACTCGTTATAACTAATTTTTGTTTATATATTTTGTTATATACTGGTACTAAGGTATTATTAGAGAGGGTTTTAGATATTTTTAAAGGTTTTTATAAATATTCTTATAGGTTATACTTACTTTTCGTGATCCTTGGTTTGGGGGTAAAAAATTGAGGGGTTTTGGCCTGCAAAATTCAGGCCACAAGGGTTTACAGGCCTGCTTAGTAAGCTATTAGTAATCTATTCCCTGGCCCTTACCGTGTATAATATATAAATAGTATAAAGTATATATAAATCATGTATAAATCTCAATACCTCAACTGATCAGCCGCTGATCAGCTGAGCATATCACGAACTGACTAACTTATATTATTTTATATCCTCAACTGACTGACTGATAACTGATATCCCAAAAATTCCATCAGCGCTGACTTAAGTTGGCTGACTTATTACACAGCCTGCTGTTGAACAGAGGAGGACTGCGGCAGCATTAGCACAGACAGCGAATATTACTGTAAAGGCGGTGGTAGTATCGTCCCAGCTTCGAAATAACCAGCGAGAATTCTCGCTGTTAGTGGCCGTTGGTGATGGAGAAGTAGTGGTCGTTTCAAAGGGAGAGACGGTAGTCGGCGAAGGTGAGGCAAAGATTGATGTGGGAGTTTCAACATTATGATCGTGAATTTCGATGTATGCTGGTATGATTGTAAGTATAAGAGGCATGATGTCGTTGAAAATAATATGAAGAATGGATCAAACAAAGCTTTTTGACGCGTGGCATGGATGGTGAGATCGAGATGCAGAGACTTCAGATTTCGAGGGAGCGATACGAACTCTGGTTGTAGACCTGGAACGTCCAGCTCGCTCAAATTTTTGTTCGGGTGAGATGATATAATCAACGGAAGTATTAACCATCTCCATCATGAGTCTATAGAATAAAAGTAAATTTTTTTACCAAGGGTTCTAGAAGCATACCACCAGATAGAGCTTGTCTTCTTTGGCGGTGGGAGTTGTCAATTTCGGGCTCGAAGAAGCCAAGTATGAGACGGTGTCTCGCATAAATTCCTAGCTTGAGTGTTTCTGCAACTTCATAGGACAGAAGGGAGGTGCCAAGTACTTAGTGTACCAGAAGAACAAACGGTAGGACTGAGTGACGAAAAGGGCCAACCACCAAAACCAGCACATGGCCGTGAACCATTATCGAGACCTTGCGCCGTGCCAGAGCGCCAAGCGTCAAGAGCTATAGGCTCATATTCCCACTCCATCAGAGGAATAGGCTTGGTTTCAGTAAGTATAAAATAAACAGATCTCCTTCGTCAAGCAGAAGTGAAATACAAAATCAAGGCGAGCAAAAAAAGCAAGCATCAGCTCGATGCGGACATCATCGTGCCCTTGCTCGACAGAAGTGTACCAAGCAATAGAATTTTGAGCAAAAGAGATATCTTGCATGCGGTGTCCTGGGAGCAGTCTCTCTGCTCTATCTCTCGGTCTCGCAGAATCCAGAATCACCTTTAGTATGCACTGTGTCCGGACCACAAACACCACACAATATGCCATGCACTGCCGTGCCTCCTCCGTCAAATCCTAACTCCAACCCAACGCACCCATCACATCCAATACCCATCCTTCCAGATCTCCTTCCTATACCCCTCCGTCAGCCTCGAATCCTCACCATACCGTTCCTGCCATCCCACAAAACCTCTATCAAGGACATAAACCCTCTGCTCTTTTCCCCCTTCCTCCTCAACGTCTTCCCACTCCGCATCTTTATCTTCAACCTTGCCCTCCAGCTCCTTGTTTTTCCTCATTACTTCCCCCACTCCACTCCCACTCTGCATCTTCGTCTTCGCATTCGGACCTAGAAGTCTTTCACGCTCTCGTATGTAACGTAGTGCAGCGGATGGTCCGCGTTGCTGTGATAAGGCGCAGTGAAACACGACTGTCTCTTTGTCTTGGAGTTTGCGAACGAGTTCGGGGATTTTGTGGTCGAGTGTGTGAGATGGGGCGTGGATGGAGTGGCGGATATGGCCGCCGATGTGGTCTGGAGGTGTCAGTGCGAGCCTGCGTATAGCAGAGGACAAACGGAATCGCAGGATTAGACGGTGGGGGAGATTAGGCATACCATCATCTCGGACATCTACAATTGCTATCTTTGAAGGGGGAGTTGAAGCATCGAGATTCGAGGAGGTGTTCGAGAGGAGGATCTGCGAGAGCTCGGTGGAAGAGAGGCGCGGGAGTGTTGCTACGGTATGCATTGCCATTCTGCGCATAAGATTTGGCTAGAGCTTCGGCGGAGTTCGTAGATGGTGGGAGGAGATGTGGGTGCGTGGAGGAGCTGTTGTTGCTGTTGATGGGATTGAGTTGAGGTTCCACAGCCTCGGGGATTTTTGGCGGGGCTGTTTTGGTGCCAATGCTTCAGCCGCCGACACGAGAGAACTTTCTTTCGACGTCTTCTCACTGACTGAGAGGAGAAATGATAGTTCAACATGCTGCTATCATTGTTGTTTGGGAAGTCCTGGACTCCGATGATGTAAGTGAGTAATCACCAGACCCGGACAGTGTCTTGTACCTCCACAGCCAGTGCTGGATTCCCAAAACCCCTCCTTGCAAATGCTCACAACGTTTTCATTCCTGCAAGTCGCTGGAAAGACCACGATAGAAGGGTAGAACGTCAGATTCCGTAGTCTCTGTTATGGAAAAGAAATTGCCGCCGTCATCTCCAATGAAGTCTATACTCCGACGCCAAGTTACCTAGGTATCATGCAATGCAGCAAGGAAATCCGACCCCAATCGTACAAAATATCTCAGTCTCTTGTACTCCAGAACCACCTCCTCATCCACAAGCACAGAACCTTACAATCCTCAACGCCGCCTCCTTCCAACTAGATGTACGGTGCTGTGCATCCCAGTCATCCGTGTCAAGGCTTTTCCTCGCCAGATGCTCCATCGCCACCGTTTCCTTCATCCCTCTTTCATCTCTAGGAATGTTTGGCACAGCCTTAAAGATCTTGTCCATATGCTCCTCCAAAACAATCTTCCTCCAGCGCTCCTCATTAGAATCCTGTGCCGCAATCCCTCTGAAGGTCTTGTCAATTTCTCGAATCTCTCCTTCAACGTGCGTTCGTTTCCGTCTCCTGCTCTGCATTGCCATCTTCCCGTCAGTGCTTCCAGAGTCCGTTTCCGAATCGTCGAGGCCCTGAACACCACTATCTTGCGCTTTCGGCGTCAACGGTATGTAGGGCCATGAAGCATATCTTATCACCACTCTCGCCTTGCGCTTTCCTCTCGTCACAACTCCGCTCGAGTCAATGTCTTCGTCATCTGATGTCGAGTATCCCGTTATTACAGGACGTGGGCGAAGTGTACGTTTCCCAGACTTTGTCTTCAACGTTGGCTCGCTGAGGCTGCGCTGCTGGGAGCGTGGCGCATCGAGAATTGGGAGCGCGTTTTCCAAATGGATTGTATCCATGTCAGAAATCGATTCCTCCTCCGAAGCATCGTAATGCGTATCGTCAACTTGATTGTTCCGCAACATCTCTCGATTTTTCACTGTTGCGCTCATTTTGAATGAAGATAAGATCCAGAAAGAAAAGCAGACAATGAAGAAAGGCTCGGAGATTGGAGTCGGCGTGCAATGGGCGGCTGGCGCTAATCATGATCATTTAAAATGTGACTGTCTCTGATGCGCTGCGCCGCTGGGCTATCGGACATCGAATTTGGGACTGACATTTTACACGATAGACGGAAGCGAGTAACAGTAGTGAACAGAGAAAGAACCAATAGTGATTGCAGGGATGGGCAGTGCTGAGGGTACGCTGAAGTGTTAGGTCCCAAATATAGAATCAGCTGTACCTGCAGTCACAGCAGAGCCATGAATCCTTCAGCCTTGGAACGGAACCAGAGTGAAAGAGGGACCTAGAGACCCGGTCCCATGAAGGCTCGAGTCATTGCTGAGCTAAGAGACTGAGGCCCAGTTGTACGAGAGTCCAATGAACAAAGTATTTCATGAGCAATGCTTCAAAGCTTCGAAGGAACCAACGACTGATCAAAGCATGAACACCTCTTCGCCCATGTGTCTCTGCCGATGTAGCGATTGCAAGGTGAATAATGTAGCCGTTATCAGGCCCTTATCAGAGTTCGTCCGTCCGTGGGTACCTTACGTTAGATAAGGCTGAGTTGCGGCGCAGCCTAAGACGAGATCAGGGCCGCTTCGCTAAAATTTAATATTTTACAGCCCTACGCAAGCTTCGGGGAAAATATTAAATTTTGCCCTGATCTCGTGAGGGCGAGATTAAATTTTATTTTAAAATGTAAGGCATTTAATAAAC
>KZ613528.1:77953-97059 GCA_002865625.1 Hyaloscypha hepaticicola
CCATTACGGTAGTGAAGGTGCTCGCTGCTCGCTCCGTAAGTAATCCCACCTTATACTTACTGGTTATTTATGGACCGTAACTAACCTTTACGGGCATTTAAAGGCTCCGCCGCCGCCGCCGCCCCTGCCCCTGCTTCTCCTGCTCCAACCACCGGCCGCCGCCTCCGCCCCGCCACTACCTCTTCTTCTCGCCCGCTTTCCGGGGTCGCTCCCCGTGATCGTATAGTTGACCAGGTCACTCCTGGTACTATCTCAAACTGTAAGTTTTATTCACGGACTGTTATAGCCCGTAACTGATTTGTAAATAGTCTTGCGTCGCCCCCGCCGAATTCCTGCTCAGCAGGTACACCGTCTCGCTGAGATCCATAGGGGTCTAGTGGTTCTTTTTGAAGAGGAGGCGGAGATACTGGAGGAGAGGATATGGGAGGTACTGGAGAGTGAGGAGGAGGAGGAGAGAGAGGAGAGTGAAGAGGAAGAGGAAGGGGAGGAGAGGGAGAGGGAGAGTGAAGAGGAGTTTACGGGATTTGGGGATATGGAGGGGGGAGAGAGAGAGGGGGAGAGAGAGGAGGAGGAAGAGGAGGAGGATAAGGATAAGGATAAGGGAGAGGGAGAGAGAGAGAGAGGAGAGACGGTGGATATA
The DNA here is from genome assembly GCA_002865625.1 of Hyaloscypha hepaticicola. NCBI lineage: Eukaryota > Fungi > Ascomycota > Leotiomycetes > Helotiales > Hyaloscyphaceae > Hyaloscypha > Hyaloscypha hepaticicola. Next base: position 78,594 of record KZ613528.1, read on the forward strand.
TGGGGAGATGAGGAGAGTGATAGAGAGGGGGGAGAGAGGAGAGAGAGGGAGGCGAGTCCGGAACTATAAAGCTCTCGGTACTCTTTTTAAATCCCATAAAGGGTCGCTTTGGAAAGTATATAAAAATCGTAATATATTCCCTTATTTGTATTCTGTTTAATTTCAGATTGTTTACGGACAAATTAATCAAGTTATAGATGAAAAAAAATAAAAGTGCACTTGTAAAATCACCTAATAACCCGTTACTTACTATTAAGTACTTGTAATTTTTCAAATATTAAAGGATATTAGTTAATACTTCAGGGTAAATAATATTTAAGGCCTTGCCTTGATTCTTTTCCGGTAAAAGAATACTTAAGTCATTTACGGATAATATACGGGAGACTATTATATAAAACTGGCCGTGAGTAAATACTAGCATTTGTAAATCCAAGTCTATTATATAGAAAGATTGCCCTTGAGACTTATTAATCGTCATTGTCAGGCATAAGTGTACTGGGAACTACTTACAGGCGAGGGGTATCCCTAAACTCGTATCTGTAGTTGTGAGTTTGATCCGTGAAATCACTCGTAACTGGCCGTTAAAGTCTCTTTCAAGTAAGCGGGCCTCGATATAGTATCTCTGTAAACTCGTAATTACTATCCGGGTCCTATTATAAAGGCCTTCTTGTAAATAGAGGTTCCGTAAAAGTATAATCAGGGCCCCGATCTTGAGAGATAATTGAGACGGGAGAAGGGAAGTGATATTAATACTTTATAATTACTTTACGGGTAGCTCGTGAAGGTCAGTATCCGATTTATCTGTATTCAAGGAATCGATTAACTGGTAAGTCTATACTTGGCCCGGTAAACGATCCAGGACCACCTTATTAAACTCGGTAATTGTAATATTAAGAATAGTCAAGAGGTACTGTTCGCGAAAGGTTAACGGATCCGTAGCGGCCCGTTACAAGAGTCCTAGCGGGTAGATATAGTCAATTAGATCCGTAATCGAGACTGGTTTATTTATATACTCCGGAATCGATACTATTCTATTAAGAACAGGGTCGTAAGACAATTGGCTAATCCAGCGGACAAAGTCCTGGCCATTCTTCCCTTCGCGGACCCGTATATTTGTCCGTAAATACAAGTACTTTAAATATGGCCAGATAAACGATTTCTGAAAGTACGCGGAAACGATTTTAGGCCGGGAACTGTATAGTATAACAGGAAGGATCTGGGCAAAGTCTTTATTAAGGATTACGGGTATATTACTAAAGAGGACCTTGTTTATTACGGATTGTAAATTGACTAATAGCCGGTAAATGACCTTAAAGTAGTACTTATATTATATCGGCACCTTGTTCTAGATAATTAGATCCGTTTACCGGAGGAGTTGGACTAGAGTACTCTACTTCGTGATACTATTTACGGACAACTCGTGAAGGTTAATAGGGATCTTGAACTGAGAGTATAATATATATCCGTTAGGGAGAAGGAGGGCCGCAATACTTGTAGAAATTATATAAAGGACTATCTTGCCTTAAGCGCGAAAGTGATAATAGATTGACTTATATAAGAATGTCTTACCAGTCCCCCCTGGCCCTTAAAGGTAGAAGTGAGTTGTTTGTGGACTCTCTTCTATTATTGTGATAATTGTATTAAAGCAGGTTAATTGATTATTATTAAACTGAGCCTGTATCTCAGTTACAAGTATACTCTCCTGTTAATAACTATTAGTTACGGATATGGACTGGTATTTACAGGTCCAGTCCCAGTTAAATGAAGGGAGCCCGTGGTCCGCAAGTGACTGTTACACGTTTATAAGGCCATTCGCAAATAGGAATAGACTATAATTGTAATAAGGATCGAGAAGCGGGAAGGGAAAACCACTATCTAGGGTCAACCGGTACCAGAGATTATTATAAAAGTATTACTTATACCGCTCCTAGATGATTAACGGGTCTATAATTAGTTACTAGTGGAGGCCAGTCAAGAATAGTATCCGTAAACTACTAACTAGTATAAAGAGGACTGTCTTATCAAAGTACTGGAACTACTCCTGGTCATTCTTAGCCAGTTCGCGGATAATATAAGCAGTCTGGTAAGTCGGGTAACGGACACTTTCGAATATATACAGGTCCGTAAATAATTGCGGTCCACGAATAACTGTAAGTAAGAGTTATAAGTAGTACTATTCGCTAGAGATAGGACTATAATAGTATATATAGCCGATCCGATTATTATATTCTCGCTCGCGGATCTTCCAAGAATGTGTCTTTTTAATCCATGTATAGTAAGCCGGAAACTCGGAATATAAGAGATTATGACTATTCTCGTTTACTATATTATAATCGAAAAAAGCTATTAAGATAGAACGGGCGGCAATAGTCCTTACGACCAGGTCTTTAAGAGAGATATTGTCCGGAAAGTAGACTATTTATTAGCCCTTAAAGTAAACTATTAAGTATTGAATAGAAGGGAACTCTTAGTGAATTGGGAATTCAAGGAGCCGCCAAATAGTCTTATAGGGACTTATATAATAGGCGTGAATATAACGGGTAATCTTATTATTTGTATTCGTGACTTTAATTATAGTATAGTCTATTCCCTTGTAAATATACTTGTGAATATATTTGATTACTTATACGAATATGTAAACCTTAATATTAATATACAATTAATACTTTTAAAGGAGATACGGATTATATAGAATGATCTAGTAGTTATCGTGGACAATTGTCTGACCCGTGATCCCTGGTTTACGGACTGTAAAGCTCTGGCTATTGTCTTGCCGGTGGTATTGGGGATAGTCGTTTTTATTAATAATAGTCCGTTCCGTAAACTCTTTAGGGAACCTCTTCGTATACTTGAATAATACTCCCGGGTATTTACAGGCTATACACGGGGCAGTTGGGTTCTCCTCGCTATAAGGACCGTGGAGTAGGTGAGCCGTAACTAATACTTGTAAGTTACCCGTAAGGTCCTATAACGGATCTGGAATTTCAGTATAAACCATCTCATTTACCTGTTTTGGTATAAGGAACTGTATATAGGACTGGAGAAATAAGAATAGGTGATAATAAGGCAAGTCTCGTTTCTGGTACTCGATTGTATACACGTGGCCCGTGTACAGTCCAAAAAGGCCGTTCTTCAGGTCCGCAAATAGTTATAGAAGTTTAAGGCGGAAGATACGGGTAATAATATCTGGCCGATTAGTCAATTACTGGCTAGGGAACAGTTCTTGGATAATCTCGACCCATTGCGGATTGGCTGTAAAAGTAATAAAGAAATTCGGTTTATTAAAATAGCGGATAATAGTTATAGAATCTTGAAAGAGTTATTATATAAACCGGTCCCTGTCCGTAAACGAAGACGAGAGAATATATTAATAGTTCAAGTTAACGGGGGAGATGTCCTGGCGGATAAGTATATTATATAAACTATTATAAATATCCGCACGGATCTTATCCTGATTCTTATAGAGCCAATCTAGGGCTGTAGTCTCATATACTACAAAACTATCTATAATATATTACTGGAATAACCGGCCAGTTCAGAAGAGAATAGAGAACTCACGTGCTCGCGGGTATAAACGGAATCGGTAGAAGGGGTACTACTCAAAACGGGTTTATTAACGGGTCTGACGGGTATCTTGTAATTGCAAATCCCAATATTACCCGTATTCGCCGTATAGAAAGAGGAGGATATAATGGAGTGGTATATATACCGTATTCGTTACGGGTACCCGATATAGTTACTGACTGTTATGACCGGGCTCGCGGACTGTAAGAAGGACGTCTCGTCGATTCTTGCCCGTAAACTTATCCGGGAGGATACCTGCAAGTTCAGTTAATATAGGGAGGTTCTCACGATAACGGTTGGTACCTGACTGGAGGACTAAGTGTATTTGCGGGTTGAGAAAGAGCCGAAAATCGCCCGGTTGATTGGCTAGCCGCTCACGGGCAGTCTTATAGACCCGTATAAAGGGATTGTGATCCGTTAGTATATTGTGCAAGTTACGGAGGATCGAACGGTCAAGCCTTGAATGTCACTGGTAGCGGATATTAGTAGTGTATTCAGGGTCGTAAAAGAAGAGCTGGGTAAAGGCAGGGATGTCTTGAGAGCCGGGGATTAAAGGGCCTTGGTAGTGGAATAGTTTCCTGTGGATCTGAAAATAATAGAGACCGCGAGAGAGGTCAGTATGGGTATCCTTTGTATAGCTTACGGATATAAAAGCCAGAGCTGAGTTATATGCCCTAATATTTTGACGAAAGCTACGGGCTTGCGGATACTGACCCACTAAGAGTGCCCGTAAGATGTCTGGAGGGGGCTGTAAAAGCTCTAATATCACGTCTCCTCTCTTATAATAGAGCTCAAATTCTATATTTGTCCCCCCGATAGTCTCTGCCCTCCAATGTAATGTCCCGCAAAACTCGTACTGAATATCTATAGGGTCTAGATTAAGAGCCGGCCGATCCCGAAAACGCGAACGGAAGCCAGGAGGTATTATCTGAGGAGAAGAAGGGGGTAGAGGAGCCGGAACGGGAGTAATCGTTACAACCAAGTTACGGTCCTGTTCGATTTGCGTATTGGTCCGCTATACGCGTTTACGGTACCGTGGGTTCTTATCGCTATCCGCAATTGGCAATGGACGTCCGCCACGTGTCTGGCGTGGTGCGTTTACGTCGAGTTCAGCAAGAGCGGGTCGGCGGGCTTCCCTTTTGGCCTGGAAGAGGTCAGTTAGTCTAGTCGCGGATCCGTAAAGCGGACGGGGATGAACCTTGTAACGTAAACACGTCTTATATGGCGTATCCAGGCGATTCCGGGGGAATTCAGAGGAGGCGTAGTACTATCTGCAAGCTGTACAGTATACACGCGGAGAGGAATCCATTGGATTGGATGGACAAAAGAGAGTTGGGCGCGATTGCGGACGTGGATATTGGTGTTCTTGCACGGGCCACGCACGGGTTCACGTGACCAGTTTTTTTAATGGGTGGTCTGTGCGTGCGACCATATTATATAGATGCCTTCCACACTTTGGCCCGCACATCACGAGACCAGTATCACATGACATGCCAGCAACCTGACCTGCACCTGACCTGCACCTCAAGAGATCCACAAATTCCCCAGATAGATCTTCAACGCACCCGTCTCTCTAAACTCTAAATCGATCTCGTCAGCTCAAGACGAACCCCTCAAAATTATATCACGAGCCATCGAATCTTTTCGCACGTGGGGAATCGATTAATGCTCAGAACATATGAAGATGATGGTGGTAACTCGGGAGAAAACGGGGAGGCTTGAAACGAGAGTGGATACCTACATGCCTATTCTCCCAAAAGGTTCCTCGGTCCGTTTATGAGACTATTATCTGAGATCTGACGATACCGGGCCGTTTATGCCTAACATCTGATTATTGCCGTTGCCGTTGCCGTTGCAGTTGCAGTTGCAGTTATGCTCGCTGCCCGCAAGAATGAGGTGGGGCTGGCGTGAAAGAGGAGGATATGTACGCGCCAGGCTCTTATTAGAAGAATATGAACTACCCATCTAAAGCAGATGATTCTGATTTTCTCCTTTTTCAGCGCGGGTAAGTTTTGCATTGCAGCATGTGTGCGGGGACATGAATCATCAGCCTCAGGGGAGTCAGTTCACCACCCACAGCGAAAAAGACGAACTCGGAGAAATCAGGGAAAGAGAATTGAATGATACGATGAGAGAGCTTTATTTACTACCTTACTGACCAGACTCTTGGAAACTTGTACGTACTTGTCATCTTTCGGAAACTGACTCGTTCATTCAATCAGAGCGATACAAAAAATGGCGCATATTAACAAAGCCTTGAAGATAAGAGAGAAGGCTGAGTAAAGGGTCCCACGAATCCCATGATGGTGGGTCCTGCCCAGCAAATCGGCAGAAGGCAGCCAAAAATCTCTGATGCTTGCCCTCGTCTTCGGATGAAAGATGATGCTTTCACGATACAGTAGGAGATCTCGTCTGCGGCGGCGGCGGCCCAAATAAGGGTCCCAGATTACCGCCGGCGGCGGAGGGGGGCAGGGCGGGACAATGCGGACTCCTGATTTGCAAGGCTCGAGGCTGAGGTATGTAGACGCAGCACGCAGCACGCTGAATCGTGGGATAAAATAAGGCCCGAGATGGGTAAATGGAAAATGGCTCTCTTAAAGATGACAGATATTATTTGCTTTTTACACGGTTCATTAGCAGTTTTCGGATGTTACTCAAAAGCTATATGGCTATCTAAAGCGAGAATGAAGTCAATTGCGCAGTTCGAACTTACCATCATGGCCGCAAGCCACCAGCGGCTGCTATTCGCTGCCATTCGTCCTAATCCCGTGCAGCGAGGTTCCGATTGCCTGCATTCCGGCTGGAGCGCGGCAACTTTGCGTCATGGACCGCAGAATCCGCAGAATCCCACGCCTAACCGAAGAACCTTACCAAAACCTTACCCATGCCAATGATCAATCTCCATGCAATCCATGGCCGTGCCCGCCTATCGCCCGATCCCAAACAAATACTACGGTAATGGCCTCGCTGCTGGCCTCCTGCTGGCCAACCACAACCCTCCCCCGCAACGCCAGTAAGACGGCTTGAGTCGAAGGAGGGCAAGATCGGAGGCCAAGGGTTGGCCTTTTAGCTGGGCTTTGGTTGGCTTGGGGACTGCAGCGACTGCTTCATCTGCATAGTCTGCCTGCCCTTTCATATGCATCATTGTCCAGCCTTGCTCTCTGGCTCCACTCACTGCTCCTGCTCTCCTGCTCTGCTGCACCTCCTGCACCTTGCTTCTGCTCGCCTGCGATCCCCCTGTTGCCCTTCCTTGCCCCGCCCCTCTTCCCCCTCGTCCACCTCATCCCTCGCTCCTCGATTTACGCCCCCCAGCCGCCCATCTTATAAGTAGCTGCCCGCATCGCACCACTTCTGTACTTTTACTCTCAATCTGCTTTCACTCTCACTGCATTGCATCCAGCGCTTTCAACTGCGAGACAGCTGCATTTCGTGCTACCGTTTTCTTCCTCTCACATCGAACTACTTTCGTTTACCCCGCCTTATCCAAGCACCCCCCCCCTACCATCTACCACCCCTAAATCAACACTATGAAGGCCGTCCATTTTGGTGCCGGTAATATCGGCAGAGGATTCGTTGCTGAATTGTAAGTATCACACCAGAAAAAGCACGCAGATGTGTTCTCGGAACTAATCTCCGCAGCCTCCATATCTCGGGGTACGAGGTCGTCTTCTGCGATGTGATGGACAGCATCATCGACCAGCTGCAGGCATCCAAGTCCTACAAAGTCATCCAAGTGGGAGCAGAGGGCAACAGCGAGTCAGTCATCACAAATTATCGGGCCATCAACTCGAAAACCCACGAAGCGGACGTCATCAAGGAAATCACCACCGCAGACCTCGTCACTTGCTCAGTCGGCCCAAACATCCTCAAATTCATTGCTCCGGTGATTGCAAAGGGAGTCGATGCTCGACCAAACGACGCCACCCCCATCGCCGTCATTGCATGTGAAAATGCAATTGGCGCAACGGACACGCTGGCCGAACACATCAAGCATCCAAAATGCACGCCAGAACACCGACTGGATGATCACCACGAGCGAGCGAGATACGCGAACTCTGCAATCGACCGAATTGTTCCTGCGCAAGATCCAAACGCAGGTCTGGACGTCAAGCTCGAGAAGTTCTACGAATGGGTCGTTGACATGTCGCCCTTCCACGACCACGCGCCCCCGGCGATCAAGGGTGTCAAGTGGGTTGATGACCTGATCCCATATATCGAGCGAAAGCTGTTCACCGTCAACACTGGTCACGCAGCAGCAGCATACCACGGGTACTACCACAAGAAGACCACAGTCTACGATGCGCTGCAAGATCCGATCATCATGGACGAAGTCCGCAAGGCGCTGGCCGAGACAAGTACCCTGATCGTAGGAAAGCACGGCATCGAAGAACAAGAACAAAAAGAATACGTCAACAAGATCATCACACGTATCGGCAATCCTCATCTCGAGGACGCCGTGGAGCGTGTTGGGCGCGCTCCGCTGCGAAAACTAAGTCGCAAGGAGCGCTTCATCGGCCCTGCTGCTGAACTTGCAGAGGAGGGCAAGCCATTCGATGCCCTGCTAGATGCAGCTGAGATGGCTTTCCGCTTCCAAAACGTGGAAGGGGATGAGGAGAGTGCTGAGTTGGCTAAGATCATGAGCTCGCACTCGCCTGAGGAGGTGGTTGAGAAAGTTTGCGGTTTGACTACGAGCGACAAGTTGTTTCCGCATGTTGTAGAGGTTGTAAAGAAGGTGCAAGCAGACGCATAGAAAGGAGTTTCCCTGGTATTGTTTTATGGTGAAAACGGTAGGATCTTGGGCGTTTTCTTGTGAAGTAGGTATCCAACTTCGATTGGATCAACAATGTGCTATTATCTGAGGAGCTCAGGAAATAGCAACGGCCGAACAAAAATTAAAAGCAAGATTTTTATCAAGTTAAACTTTCCCTGTGAATGGTGCCCTTGCTGTGAGGGAGCTTGAGCTCAACGTTGACAGGTTGTATTTGAGACGTCGTCGTCGTACCTTCTACAGTGGGATTTTGAGACATCGTGACGCTAGTCCCAATCAGGCTCGTTAGGCGGCTCCACAAATGGACACTTCAAGCTCCTGCCAAAGACCACGATGGCGGTTTCGAGCTCGAATTGCTGTTGCATCCACCAGCATTAACTGACTTCAATCCACAACTTCTCCTCCTACAAATCTGCGAATTCGACTCGTGATCCTCCCGTTGCCTATTCTCCCTCGGTTCTCTCTTCCTCGACTGAGCACAACTTGCGATTCCCGAAAGTGGTCTCTGGCGCCCAAAAAGCCACCCGCATTCCTTCTTTCCCCCCCTTTACCGTAGGACAATTTGGCCATAGCATAGCGTCTGTTCACTATGCGGTTAGACGTAAAGGTTCGTGGGTTCTTTCCCGGAGGACATATCCGTCATGTTGGATGCACTGGAGAGCTTGCACATGGCACACCCCTCCCCGCAGAGGGACTCCAAGAACAAGAACCTTGAGCTGCGCGAGACTGTAGTGGTGGGAAAGCTGGATCCGAACACGACTAACTCGGTGTACAAAATACAGAGGCAGCTGTTTGCGCGGAGTGAGCGTGTCAAGGGCATCGATTTCCACCCCGTCGAGCCATGGATTCTCACCACACTGTATAGCGGTATGTTCGCCAGTACAAAAGACGTGGGTTTGATGCTGATACCTCTGCAGGCCATGTTTATATCTGGTCTTACGAGACCCAAGTATGTACACTGTTCCAGGCCTCTCAGCCTCCAACTAATATCTCCAGGCGATAGTGAAGACCTTCGAGTTGACAGATGTCCCTGTCCGAGCTGGGAGATTCGTTGCACGCAAGAATTGGATTGTCTGCGGCTCAGATGATTTTCAACTCCGGGTCTACAACTATAACACTTCCGAGAAAATCACCTCCTTCGAAGCACATCCCGACTACATTCGCGCAATCGTTGTTCACCCCTCACAACCATTCGTTCTTACCGCCTCTGATGACATGACAATTAAGCTATGGGATTGGGACAAGGGATGGAAATGCGTACAAGTCTTTGAGGGACACAGCCATTATGTGATGGGACTGGCCATCAACCCGAAGGACACAAATACCTTTGCCTCGGCGTGTTTAGACAGGACGGTCAAGATCTGGAGCCTGGGCTCCTCGACTGCAAACTTCACACTTGAAGCACACGAAACGAAAGGTGTTAACCATGTCGACTATTACCCGCAATCCGACAAACCATACCTCCTCACAACTTCAGACGACCGAACAGTTAAGGTTTGGGACTACACCACCAAATCGTTGATTGCAACTCTTGAGGGCCACACCAGCAATGTTTCGTTCGCTTGCTACCATCCAGAATTGCCGGTCATCATTTCTGGATCTGAAGATGGAACGGTCAAGATATGGCATGCCAACACATATCGACTTGAGCAAACTTTAAACTATGGCTTAGAGCGAGCATGGTGTGTTAGCTATCAACGAGGGAAGCAGGGAGTGGCTGTTGGTTTCGATGAGGGTGCTGTGGTTGTGAAGATGGGCAGAGAGGAGCCAGCTGTATCAATGGATACCTCTGGGAAGTTGATTTGGGCCAGGCACAGCGAGGTTGTCTCGTCAATAATCAAGGGCGGCGGTAAGGTTTTTTGTTTCGGCACCAATTAATACGCCACTAACTCCTGTACAGATGCTTCGCTGAAAGACAATGACCCGATTTCACTTCCCACGAAAGATCTGGGGACCTGCGAAGTTTACCCTCAAACCCTACTTCACTCTCCTAACGGTCGATTTGTCTCAGTGTGCGGCGACGGTGAATTCATCATCTACACAGCTCTGGCATGGAGAAATAAAGCTTTCGGCTCTGCTTTAGATTTCGTTTGGGGTTCAAAGGATAACAGCAATGACTACGCCATCCGAGAATCTGCCACAAGTGTCAAGATCTTCAAGAATTTTGTTGAGAAGGCTGGTGGACTTGATGTTGGTTTCCAGGCAGAAGGTCTGACTGGTGGCGTTCTGCTTGGCGTTAGGGGACAAGGAGGTATTGGGTTCTTCGATTGGCAAACTGGCGGCTTGGTTCGAAGGATTGAAGTCGATCCCAAAGAGGTTTGTAAACCCATAAACATTTACTTGAGCTTTGCTGACAACAATAGGTCTACTGGTCAGAAAATGGCGAGCTTGTTTCAATCGCTTGTGAAGACATATTCTACGTTCTGCGATTTTCGAGAGAGAATTACGTTGCAGCCGTGCAAGCTGGCCAAGTTGAGGATGACGGAGTTGAAGCAGCCTTTGAAGTAGTCACAGATATCAACGAGAGGTATGCACCGTCAATTGTGCTCCCTGGCTTCACTGACATCTTCCAGCGTACGAACAGGAGAATGGGTTGGAGATTGCTTTATCTACACCAACAGCACGAACCGTCTGAACTACCTTGTAGGCGACCAAACTTACACCATTTCCCACTTCGATCAACCCATGTACCTGCTTGGTTACATTCAACGCGACTCCCGAATTTACCTCTGCGATAAAGACGTCAACGTTACTTCCTTCTCCCTCTCCTTATCAGTCGTCGAATACCAAACACTCGTCCTCCGTGATGATATGGAATCGGCTGCCGAGCTGCTTCCTTCAATTCCTGCGGATCAACTCAATAAGATTGCTCGCTTCCTCGAAGGTCAAGGCCACAAGGAGCTCGCCCTTGAGGTTGCCACTGACCCAGAACACAAGTTTGAGTTAGCACTCGCTCTTGGCCACTTGCCAATCGCGTTGGAATTGGCACGTGAGGCAGATGTGGAGCACAAATGGAAAACCGTTGGGGATGCAGCTCTGACTGGCTGGGATGTCGCTCTGGCCGCTGAATGTTTCAAGAACGCTAAGGACCTCGGCTCATTATTACTGCTGCACTCGTCAACGGGCGACCGAGAAGGTCTTAGGGCACTGAGTGTCCAAGCACAAGACGCCGGTGCTCACAACGTTGCCTTTACGTGCCTCTGGCAACTGGCTGATGTTGACGGCTGCATCGACCTCCTCACCAAAACTGGACGGACAGCAGAAGCCGTCCTCTTCTCACAAACATACAAACCCAGTGTGACAGTGAAGACAGTCGGTTTATGGAAGCAGAGTCTTGAGAAGGAGAAGAAAGGTCGGGTAGCGAAGACTGTCGGGGTGCCCGGCGAAGATGATGAGCTGTTCCCCGAGTGGGAGGAGTATTTGAGGCTAGAGAGTGAAGGTGTTGTCAGTCTCATTGATGTCAATGGCGATGCTGAGGAACCGGTCAATGGCGACGCAGAAGCGGAAGATGTAGAATCTGAAGTGTGATAGAGAAGCATTTGCGGATTTTGAAAGGCGGTTGGGCGGGCAAAAGATTTTGTAGCTTAATTGAACAGCTATACATACTCTCATGAATTGGGAAGGTAGTTCCAAGGGCTCATCCCAGCTGAAACTTTATAGCCCTTTCTGGGGTATTGGGACTTACTAGTCAGCACGCGGCAGTTGTCGCAGCAGTCGGTTGACCCAATGCAAGTGTTTCTCTGTACTCGCGATGAAAAAAACGACATATTTCTTCTGTTTCCCTATTCAAAGCTCCAGACCTACACCCCCCAGCAGCACGTCTCTCGCCATTCGGCGCTTGGTTTCCTCGTCTTCAAGGCCTGTGTATTGGCCGATGGACTTACCGTGAGCCTGGCAATGGGACGCCAGGCCTCGCTTCCTCCCCCCTTTCCTTCTTTTGAGAAAACTCATTACGTGCTTAATTTCCTTAGTTAAGAGCCAGAGTTTTCGTGCCTCGGAGAAGACCGAGATTTGCGTCTCATATTCTTTGCAATTTTATTTACACAGTTAAAGGAGGATCGTGCCGTCTTAAAAAACACCATCTCAGGAGACTGGTCCTCTCTTTTAAATCCATGCAGAGATTAAAAGCTTGTGCCGAAAGTTCTGACCTACAATTTTCAGGTTCTCACTAAAATGCGATGATTGGATCTATAGGCAGCGAGGCTCTGCGCCTACTCTTTCCCAGTCGAAGCCTACATACGCTGGTGAAGCCGTTTGCATCTAGCTGTGAATCATGGTGTGAATTCTGTGTTGGTCTCACGCAAGGCGATAGCAGACGATCGATATAGTTTGGTTCCATTGCTGCGCCACTCGATTGAGCGATATATATACCCGGCCCGATTACTCCGGTTGATACCGCCAAAATAATCCTCCCCGAATTTGTCCGTTTCTTACACGTATGAGTTTTGCGGGGTAAAGCTCATAAATGCCTCATTTATCTTAAGACAAGATCTTAGGTCTACTCCCTCTCTCTTTTGGTATTTTAAAACCGCTTCATAACATTAAATTGTCTAGGCACTTAAAGAACCGTACGCACAAGGCCTTTAGATTATTGACGCACATTTTTATTTCGTCTTGAACAAGCTTGTTTGCGACCATCCAAATGGCTTATTAGCCTTCCTCTAGTCTACGCTTATGAATATCCAGTATCTTGTACATTTCTATAGGTGTTGACACAATCAAAACGAGAGCTAGTATACTGAATCTTGATCAATCGTCAGACAGTATGTCACCCTCAATCACCGCATCCTCAAAGGCAGACGAAGTGGCCAAAGAAAGCACGAAGAACCCGGAGGAGGCCGTGCCGGCTTACATTGATTATACCTCTGATGAACGGTACCAAGCTACAAACTCTCTAGGGAATTACAGATCAGACTTGCAAAAGCCAAGCATAGAAGCGACAGAAAGTCACTCTCTAACCCTGGAGAAAGACCTCATCTTTCCGACCGCCATTCCGTCCACAGCGCTCTACTCTTTAAACCACCCCCTAAACGCTAAAAGAGATTCCATTATTCTCCGTCGCTCCGTTCCCAATACTATACACCCACAAAAGCTCACAGATGAAGATCTTTGGGAGATCTTCCGCCCGCCGAATACTCGTACGAAATTCCAACTTTACGGAGAAACGGAAAGCACACGTTTTAGGACGGGGGAGTTGACCATGAAGTCAGGATTGAGCGGACAGGTCTGGGAATGTAGATTTGAACCATATGTTTTGCTGAGAGGGAAGGATGGAGTGTGGACTGATGGGCAAGGAGTGGTAGTGGCCAGGGAGGTTAACGAGGTTATTGCCAGAAAAGAGGGCAGGAAGGGTAAAGAAAACGAGGTTGAAGATGGTGTGAGAAGAAATCCAGGTTTGACGTTTCTTGAAAGTTGGAATGGGGAGGAGGATCGTTTTTTGGTCGATCTTATGGTCGCGGTTTGGTGTGCTAAGACGTGGTGTGCGGAGACTTGGGAAAGTAGAAGAGATTGGCCCAGTATGAAAGAAGGTGAGTTTGAATTTCCAGGCGATTTGTTAAGTATTTGGCGTTTGTTGCTAAACCTTGGTAGTTTTGCAGAAGGGAATAGATGGCGATTGGGGTGGGAAGAGGAAGTATCACTTATGGACCTGAGATCTAATTTTCTTTTCCATTTGTCGACCCTTAAACTTCCACTCTGCCGAGGCTTTCGCAAACATCAAAATCAGGATATGAAATTATCGTGAGTTAAGTATTTCGAATCGTGGGGCTCATACCATCCGAATTGTCCTTTTGATTGATCTGTGTTCTGGTTTCGACCTCTCGCCAAATCCAATTGGTCCCTTAAATGGGGCCCCGCCAGCAACCACAATTCAACTTTGCTTCCCTCTGAAGGCAGCAGCGTAGCCTCAAGCCAACTACATAAAGCTATTCTCGAGCACCGCTCAAGGAAACGTAGAGCAACTGACAACACTTTATTCCTTTTATTCCGAGAGACGATCTGTGCTCCTCCTCTGTAGCTTTTGGGAACCGTAACCGTGGAACATCACAGCCTCGAGAAGACAGCCGGATTAACGGGATCAAGATACGAAGACTTGACACTTCAAGCACAGCCCTCAAGATGAATCGTCTTCATCTCTTCCATGACAGTAATCGCCTGTGTTCGAAACGCAAGGATGTCGCAAGCCAAGTAGAACAAGACGAGAGCCCTCACTGGGTACAGTATTTGGCGGACAAACACGTTCATCGACCCCGAAAAGATTTCGGTACTGCAAAGCGTACAGGACACTATCAGCCAAATTATTCATGTGGTAATTGTTCGAACCATCTACAAGCCAGAGAGTATGGCAAACTCGGCAACAATCTTATAAAGGCTCACGATACTCCTCGTGAGAGAAGAACGGTTTCGGAGAAAGGCTGTTGCTATCTCTGTCTTCTATGCTTGCAACTCAAGTGCAGAAATGGCTTTAAGTCAAATGGTACTCAATCAGTTATTAAGAATGGACAGAAGCATGCTTTTATGGATCCCAGTGAATCTGATGGAGTGAGTGAGCTTCAGCTTTTCTCGGACTCATTCGATGGGCTGGTAGACATATCTCGCTATCTTCCACAAGGGTAAGTCTAAATCAGTAGAAGTATGAAATCAAATGGCTGATTCGAAAGACCCAAGGGCAGTTTGCGGGATTGGGGATTCAGTCCATGAGGATTATTCCACTACAGGGAATTCATTATGGGACAGTAAAATCATGGCTTAGACCGTGCGAGGATAATCACCTTTGTGACGACCAAGTCTTGCTTCTTCCAATGGCTTCAGCCAACCTCGGTCAAACATTCATTGATGTCAAAAGTCAAGGCTTGGTTGCTTGTGAAGGCGATCTCCGATATATAGCGCCAAGCTACGTGTGGGGTGGTATTTCCCAACTACTCTTGACGAAATCAAACCAAGAAGTACTGTTTCGAGACGGAGGCTTTCTGAATTTTGAAAGAGAGATTCCTCGAGTTATCAAGGACGCCATGCAGTTTGTAAGAAACATTAGAGAGAGATTCCTTTAGGTCGATTCTCTTTGCATTGTGCAGGATGACGATTCCATCAAGTATCATCTAATTTCCAATATAAGATCTATATACAATAGTGCTGTTGCAACTATTGTAGCGGCTAGTAGCGAGAACGCTACCCATGGTCTCCCAGGTGTGAGAGAAAACACTCGAGTGCTAGGGAACTCGGTGGAAATCCCAGGAACAGGTCTACATGTAAATATTCGACACGACCTCGACACCATTGTGGATAACTCAACTTACAATACACGTGGCTGGACTTTCCGGGAGCGATTACTATCCAGGCGCTGTTTCTATTTCACGAAAACGCAAATATTTTTCGATTGTCAGAGGTATATCTATTGTGAAGATCAAATGGGCTGGAAATCCGAAACATACGGGGAGAATAAAAGCTTCCCATGGGAAACTTCCAGCAATCTTATCACTAAAAAGCTTTCACTGTTGGATAATACTCTCACAAGTCAAGAAGTGAATATTTTCAGGTATAGTGGGGTCGTTAAGGAATACTGCCAGGAAAGTCGGACTCTAATCTCATCCTCGCCGCTTCCGTTTAGTCTCCGGCCGTGAGCAGTTGCTTCTTTAACCTGAATTAAGACTGAGTGTACTTGAACTAAGGATGAGTAATTCTAATCAGAGCTTGATTAACGAGCCGGCCTCATGGGTCTGTGCGCACAGGGCAGTTTCCACGGATTTTCAGGCTACGCGAAGACTCCTTCAGGGTGCCGAACGGTAAAAGTCTTCATAATCACTTAACGATCACAAGACAACAACAGATAATTACGACCCGCGATCTAGCCTTTGAGAATTAAAGTAGGCAAAGCATAGTTCCATTAATTAATTCTTAAAATTTAAAAGTTTTAAAAAAATTGTTATTATTAAAATGCCTTATATCCCATCCAGTTCCAATGTGACAGTTTTTACTGTTCTTACAACTGTGGGTCCGTGGCGCAATTAAGGTTACCGTCGACGGAGCAACGAGTAGTACTTTACGCGTGCACACAGGGCAAAAGTGTTGCGGATAAAGCCGAAACTGACAATTGATATAAAAATCGAAATCTAGAATTGTAAATCCACTATATATTAATCAAATAGCCTAAAATGAGACTATTCGTAAAAGACTATATAAAAATACACTTCTATTAGTTATAATTAATAATATTCCTTAAAGTACCTTATATCTAAGAGTATTCCATATATTAAATATATATATAAAATTATATATTCTTTTTTTTATAATTAATCACTTTAATGAATTTTAATTTAATAAAAGTATTATATATAACTTATTTTAAATTACACTTAATAATATTTAATTATAAAGTATTGAAAATTCGATTGAATAAATAAATAATATTTAATAATTATAATAATAAAATATAATTTAAACTTAAATAACTCTTTAAGAAAATATTTAATAATCGTTTTTTATATATTCTTTATAATCTTATATATTCATTTTTATATTTAATAATTATTTATTTTATTTTAATTTATTATAAAATAAAGAAATTAATAATTATATAATTAATAAATTAAAATAAATATATTAATTATAAATAAATTATAATTTATATAATAAAATATTTTTTTTATAATTAATTAATAATATTAATCTTATTTATATTATAATTATAATTATTAATAATATAAATAATCGATAAAATAAATTTATTTAAATAAAACTTTTATATTTTATTTAATAATATATTAATATTCTTTAAAATATCGAATATAAATTTTATAAAAAAGTTTATTAAATTCGATTATTTTAAATAATATTAATTATATAATATATAATCTTTATTATTATATATAATTATTATTTCACGAATTATTATTTAATTTTATTAAATAAAGATTAAAATTAATTCTTTATTATTCTTTTATTTTATTATTATATAATCTTTTTATTATTCTTTTTTATAATCTTATTTTTAAAGTATTTATTTAATTAATTTATATATATTATATTATATATTATAATATTATAAGATTATAAAATTAAAAAGAATTTATAATTAATAAATAAATTATTTATAAAAATAATATATTTAAATTCTTTTTCTTTTAAATTCATTTTTAATAAATTTAAAATATATATTAAAATACTTATAATAATTAAAATAAATATTAAATAATTAATAAAGATTTATTTAATTCTTTTAATATTTAATAAATAATATATATATTAAATTAATCTCTTTTAAATTAATAAAAATACGAAAAATTAATTTTAAATAATTATATATATAAAATATTAAAATTTATTTATAAATTTCTTATTAATTCTTAATATATTAATTTAATTATTATTATTAAAAAATAGTAAAAATTAAAATAATAATATATTTATAAATTTTAAGAAATATAATTAATTATAAAGAATTTATATTTTAAAGTTATTTAAATATAATTTTCTTAAAACTTTTATTATATATATATAATAATTATAAAATAATAATATTTATTTATTATATAAAAGTTTTAAATTAAAAATCACGAATTCTTAAAAATAGTTTATTAATTATTTATTTAATAAAAAGATTTTAAAATATTAATTATTAAAAATATTTATATATTTATAATCTTGATTAATATTAAAGATTTTAATTATATTCTTTAAATATTTATAATATTTTTATAATATATAATTAATTAATAAATTTAAAATAAGAATATTTTAATAACTTTTTAAATTATTATATTTATAAATATTTATAAAAATAAAAATAATAAAATATATTTTAATTTTTATTTTATAAATAAATTTAAATAATCGAATATTATTCTTAAAATAAAATATTAAATATATTTTTATATACTTATTTATATTAATAATAATTATTTTAAAAATAAATTAAAGAAATTTATAAAATTATTAACTTTTATAAAATCGAATAAATAAATATATAATAATTATAAAGAATTTAATATATTAAAAGAAATAAATTACTTTAATATAATATTATTAATTATTCTTTTATATACTGTTGCTGTGAGGTAGATCACGTACGCAGTGGGAGCAGATTGTGGTACTTGTGCGAAGAGGTTGATTGCTAGGAAATTACTAGGGACGAGTCCT
>KZ613528.1:100144-280604 GCA_002865625.1 Hyaloscypha hepaticicola
CACGACGCATGGCCTTCTTGTTGATAAATTTCAAGGGCCTACCCTTCTCACAAGGGTCGCAAAGGCGGGTTACAGTCGGAGGAGTCTTCTTTTGATAAATCAGACCCTTTACCATACCTTGAGTAGCCTTGACAGTATCGAAATTGAGGTGTCCTAGACGACGGTGCCATAACTCAATGTCGACGGGAGCCTTCTCGATTGCGGCAGGGAAAACGAACGCCAGGTAACGGGGGTTTTCGATCAGTAATAGACTTGAATCGATTTGTCCAAGCTCCTGATCGTCTTTCGACAAGAGCTTACCATCGCGAGCGTAACCGCCAGTCGCCATCAGTCGTAATCCTGACAGCAAGTTCAATGGGGATTGTGGCATATAGACGACATCGAACAGCTTTAACGTATTGGTTGTACCGTTCGAGCGTGGGCAGTCGAGAGTAACTGTTCCAACGCCAAGGGGACGAACTGGGCCATTTGCTGTCTTCATAATGGGAAGACCTCCACGTTCCTCATATGTATCGAACTGTGATAGGTCGTTTGCAACATGGTCAGATGCTCCTGTATCGTATAGCCACCTATTCCGACCTGAACCAGAAGTTACAGGTAAAACAGGGTTTCCGGGAGACGGGGAAGTCGTCGAATGAATGTGGGACGGGTAATTGCCGTGAAGCGTGGGTGATACCAGTGAGGGAACTGGATCAACGTACGTAACAAATCCGAAAACGGAGTGTCCGTCATCCTTGTCCTCCTCCTTCGACGTCTGACCCTTCTTGTCCTTTGACTTATCCTTTTGCTTGACGAATTCGTCGAAATGGAGCCACTTCTTCTTATTCTTCTCCTCCCATTCCTTACGCTTCTTCTCGTTGACAGCAAGACAGTCTTTTGGTTCGTGTTTTGCACCAGGAATACCGCAATGTCGACAGGGGGTTCGATCCTCCTTGCCCTTGCCCTTCTTTCCCTTGCCTTTATCACCACCTTTCGACTTGTTGTCCTTCTGTCCGTAAAGAGCTGATCCGGACGGACCAGACTTGTTCTTCGTACGAGCCTCATCTGTGAGGTCGTCGATCAGAGCCGCCAACGTAACCTTGTGATCCTTTTGACGAAGGTTCGAGCGCTGACGCTCAGCTCACACCGGCCAAGTATTCGACACTGCCGCAATGAACATGTTGGCATGCCACTGGTCGGGGGGAGGAATTCGCAGATTCGTCAGTCGTTCGATATTTCGGTTGAACGCGACGACGAACGATTCCAGGGACGTGAAATCGTCGTACTTGATGGAAACGTAGTTCTGGATAGCTTGATATTCGAGAACGGTGCCTGTACCCTCATATTGGTGTTACAACGCCTTCCACATCTCCAGAGCTGACTTCTTTCCTTGACAGACCTGCACGGCCATGGCCTTGCAGTTCGTCGTAATCGCCAACTGCATATTCGCATCTCCAGCCTGAAACTTAAGCCATATATCAAGAGCTGTTGAATCGGCCGCGGGATCGAACTCGTCGACTTCAGGGGGAGGAATACACTTGTCGTTGATATACTTCGCCAGCTGATTCGACTTGGCGATGTTCACGATCTTCTCCTTCCACTATTGATAATTTTCCTCACCCTTGAGCTTCATCCCATCGGGGAGGTGGAGTCCCGTAGCGTTCGACATCTTGGTGTTATTGAACGTCGGGGGCAAGTATAGTGTCGAAATAATCACTTTCTTACTGTTATTCGTAATAACCGGAATATCTGCCGTATTAGTAACGGTGCCGCTTCCGCTTGATTCAACTGAGTCGAAAAATTCCACGAAGGAGTCGTCCTCAAATGATATACGAAATGCAGACCGAAAAATTTATTGAGAAATCAAAGTGTCGAATTGACTGAAGAACGAAAAATCCCTACCCTGCAGTGCCTCAGATGAGCCAGAAACGTCTTGAAAAGTACGAAGACGACTGGGAATCCTCCTGAATAGTAACTGAACAGATGTAATAAGACTTATTCCGTATAGGGAGCTCATAAACGCTAGGAACGTGTTAGGAGCCGGGAGGGTGGGAAACAGTAACAGAACGCGTCGAACAGCCCCGCGGAACAGCGAGCTGGCGACGTGACGACTGCGCCCAAAAACAAGACGTGAACTAACTGTAATTGAAGATACAATACCTGCTGCTCATGCGCTTACCGGGCCCATGACCTGTTGCTGTGAGGTAGATCACGTACGCAGTGGGAGCAGATTGTGGTACTTGTGCGAAGAGGTTGATTGCTAGGAAATTACTAGGGACGAGTCCTCTAAATATTGTACACGTAGCTGCCTGATCCTAAGCGAGATCTACGCCAGGCACCAAGGCCAACAACATATACTTTTTATAAATACTTTTTATAATAATTATTAATTACTTTATATATTTTTATTTAAAATATTATATTTATAATAAAAATTATAATTAAATTAATATAATAATAAAATAATTTATTTATTAATAAAAGGAATAAAATAAAAGAAAATAATAAATTATAATATTTATAAACTCTTTTTAATAATTTAATATAATAAATTAATATAATTAATAAAAAAGGAATTATTATTTTTCTCTTTTTAAAATATAATTTATTAATAATAAATAATTAAAAGAATAATTTAAATTCTTTAAACTTTTTAAAATTTTTATAAATTAATAAATATTAATAAAAGAAATTAAATTAAATAATAAAATATAAATTTTTATAATAATATTAAAAAGTATTATATAAATTTTATAAAAGAATATATTTTTATTATTTTAATATATTTTCGTGTTTTTAATAAAATTAAAAGAATTTATTAAATATTTTATAAAATATAATAAAGTATAAATATAATAAAAATAATTTTTAATTATTATATTAATATTAAATAAAATATATAAATTTATAAAATCGGATTTATAAAATTTAAATATATTTAATTATATTTAAATTTTATAAAAATTAAATATACTTTTAAATTAATATATATAATATTATATAATATTATTTTAATCTTTTATATATTTAAATTATAAATTCTTTATTTAATTTTATTATTTTATAAAAGTTTTTATTAAAATAATTATAATAATATATATTATTTATTTATTATATTATTAATTTTAAATTGAAAATTTAATATTTAATAATAATATTATTTATAATTTAAAAGTCTTTTTTTCTTTAATTTTTTTTTATTTCTTTTAATTTTATATTTTAATTAATTATTAAAATCGAGACTTTTAATATTTATTTAAATATTTTAATTTTATTATAATAATTTTAAATTCTTATTATTTAAAAATTATAATATATATTAATTATTATATAAAAAATTAAATAATTTATTTATATATAATTTAAATTATATATTATAAAAATAATAATAAATTTTTTTTAAATAATTTTAAAATTAAAAAATAATAAATTTTTAAAATATATTATAAATAAATTTAGAATTATAAATTAAAATTATTTATAATTTAAAAAAGTAATTATTTTAATAAAATTCTTATATAAAAATCTTAAAATTATATTTACTTTTTTCGATTATAAATATAATAAAAAAATAAAAAAAAATTAATTATTAATTTATTATTATATTTTATAAATTAATAAAAATAATAAAAAGTTATTAAATTTTAAATTTTTATTTTTAATATTTAAATTATAATAATAAAAATAAAAAATTAATATTAATTATTATAAATTTATTAAAATTATATTAAAAAATTAATATATATAATATTCTTTTAAATTAATTAATATATTAATAATATTATATATATATATAAATATAATATTAATTATTTTATTAAATTATTTTATAATAATATATTTAAATAATATTTTTATATATTTATAAATTTTTTTATTAATAAAAAATATATTTATTTATTAATATTTATTATTTTTATTATAATAAATAAAAGAATAAATATAAATATAATTAATAATAATATAAAATAAATATTATAATATAATATTATAATTAAATTATAAAATTATATTAAAAATTTACTTTTATATTTTTTTTAAAATTATTTATAAGAAATTATAATATAATTAATAATTTTTTAAAAAAAAATATTTAAATAAATAAAATTATAATTTAATAAATTATATTTTATATAAAATTATTATTAAATAAAGAAAAGTAATTAATATTTTAATATTAATATTTTTTTTCGAATATAATTAAATTTAATTAAAATTAATTATATAATATATATATACTATTATATAATTAATAATATTTATAAATTTTTAAATTATAAATATATATAATTATTAAAAAGATTATAATATTATTTTTTTTTATTTAAATAATAAAATAAAAAAATTATTATTATTTAATATATAAATAATCTTTAAATATAATATTTTATTTATATAATAAAAAATTTATTTTAAATAATAAATATAAATATAAAATAATTAAAATAATATATATATATATATATATATATATATATTAATTATTAAATAAATAATAATTAACTTTTATTTAATTATATTATTATATTAAATTTAAATTCTTTTTAAAAAACAATTTTAAATTAATTAATTATAAAAGTATTATATTAAAAATATTATTCTTTTAAATATTAATATAATAATCTTAAATTAAAATTTAAATAAAAGAAATTAATAATTATATTAAAAAATAAAATAATTAATATTAAATATTCTTATTTTAAAAAAAGAATTAATTAAACAATTTTATTAAACACGTTTTATATTTAAATTTAAGATTTTTTTATATTTAATAAGTTTATATATTTGATTTATATATCTTTATTTTAATATTTATTAGATTTTCTTTATTATTTTATTTATAACTTTTGTATTTAGAATAAAGTTCTTCTCGAAAGAAACCAAATGTCAAGGCTCTTCAAAGTCACTATTTGGTTTCCTTTAAACCTAATCAAGATAGCTCTGATTTTGGATAGCTCCAAAAGACCAGGAACCTCCTAGGAATGATTCTCGACTTTCCCCTCTTTTTTCGAAACTTGCCTTTCATTACACCTCCTACCCCATAGGCTAATAGCAGAAGACTGGTTTAAACTGATAATTGGCACAATCCAATCTTGCTTCTGGGAAAACACTCATCTCGAATTCTGGAGATTTCCTCCGAACATATCAGCAACGGTGGCGCCCTTGCCTTGGAGCGGCACATGGTTAGATGCTATAAAAGTTATATCAACCGGAATTGTTCGAAGCAGTAGATAATAGTCTTGAAGTCACACTTGGGCTTTTCGTATCCACACTACTGAGTCTACGCTTCTCTAGGGTTGAGTGACCGTCCGAGAACGTCACACTTGCCCTTGCCAGATAAATCGGTAATGGATCCTTTCCATCAGCGTCCTCCGGAAGGATTGTAGTTTTCATCTGAGCATATCTCGCCGTTCTAAGTATTGTCGAAAAATGATTCGAATAAGTAATACCGTTAGAAAATATAGCCAAAAGCCCAATAAGAACAGCTATCGCAGCAAATAGAGTAGCAAGGCCATAGGCAACCCAGAGTTTGAAAGGGGCGTAGAGGTAGACTGTTTGGTACATGGGTAAGGTGACATTGGTGAGTGGTGGTGCATAAGGTGAGGATGAATTTGGCCTTGCTTGGATCAGTTTTGATTGAATAGTAGACTTTGGGGTGGAATTACTGTAAGAGTTTGGAGGTCATTAACCCGATCGTAATGTTCTGGAAGAGGCTCTCCAATAGCTCTTTGAACGGTATAGTAGATTGGGTATTATTCACAGTATCAACGCCATTCCAGTATTGTCCCGGTGATTGATCGCAAAGTTGCTGAAATGTCATTGGCTGTCCTCTGAAATATCCAGGGTAGCTATCCAACCATGCAAGCTCTTCAGCCTCGCCCAAAACCGTTGACATTACTGATGTGTTGCTAGAAACGAGCGCGCCATCGGGCCACGAATTATAGATTGTGCCAACCAAAACATGACCGAGAGAATCCATTACGGCTTGGTATGACAATGTCTGGGCTTTGGTCGTATTCCAAGAATTTGGTATCACGGTGCCATTCGTAGAGTAGTTAGAGAATATAGCATAATCTTGGTCCCCTGCGAGAGTGAAATAAGGTTTGACCATATTGTAAGGTGTTTCGGCCTGAGTGATGTTAACAGTTTGCTCGCCGTTTATGAAGGAGAAGGAGGCTTGGTATAAGGTATTATATAGCACACACTGAATCACGGTGGCATTTGGCAACGGGTTGGGGTCTTCATGGCAATTTGCTGGAGAAAGCTGTCCACCATTGTATGTCATATTGGGAAAAGTTGCTACATAGAAAGATGCTGGAATTGGACCAGGTTCAAATCCATCTATGTGCAAAGGACCTAGAGACCCGCCTTGGAAGGTGTAGGATGCATTATTTTGTGACAGAATAAAGGGTAGCGTGAGGAGCTCGTGATTGTCGAAATCCGAGTAGGATGGTGTCCAACCTATATATCCAAAAGATGTCGAACAATTATCAATTGTTATGACAGCTTGAATATTTTTCTTGGTGTCATCAAGAGCGGAGCCTTGCAGATTTGTACAGTCTATAGATGGGCCAGCAAAATTCAAAACCCATGACGAATTAGGAGCCTGGGGTGATACAGGAAGAATAGAGCCTTGAGCTGCGGTGGCTGCAACTACTCTGATAACTGCGTTCTTGGGGCCAGCGTATTGAAGATCGCTATCACCACCGTGAAAGAGTAGGTTTGCGAAGTTGAGACTGAGGAAGTCAACATTAGGGACTCGGACCATGTTTGATGGGGCGGGAATAGTGGGAGAAACCGTAACAGTCAAGGCCGCTGGTGTGATGATGGATGCGATGGGAACCAACCTATATAATATTAGCCAATAGCCACCTCCATGATTTTGAGTAGATCTCACCAGACAGTCAATACCAAAAGCAATAGTAACGGATACTTCAGCCAGACCGAGAAGCTTAGGAGACTCCAAACGTTGGTAGGTCCATAGTAAATCGTATCGATAGTAGTTAATATTGTCGATCGCTTCTTAACTGCTCTCCAAAAGATTTGTGTGTACGCTGTAGTAACAGCCACCGCCAAGCATGCCTTCACCAAAAATGCAAACAAGGTTCCGAGAGTAAGATTTAGCTGCTGGCGTGTAACCATACGGATTATGTGTTGAGGTGTCCCAACAGGCTTGCCATTTAAGCTGTTATAGAATAGATGATGTCCTAAACCCCAAGATCTCGAATCAGTATCGCCTCTAAAGGATATAGTTGAGAATTGAGACAATATATTGTAGTGCAATTTGCTCCCAGAACTAACTAGGAAGTGAACACTCGCAAGAAAATGTGAAACATAGTGTTGCGCTCCAACACATCGAAATCCATGCTCTCTGAGATAATTCGAATGTAACGGTTTTGGCGGAAGAATTTTCAAGGAGTCTATCATGGTTCGATGGAAAAAAAGTCAAGCGATGTGCCTAGGTCGGCGGATCAATCTTGAGGGTGCCGAAGCGACATAAGGGGACAATAATCGGAGAAGTCGAGACTTACCAAGTGCGAGAAGCATGCCACAAAAGAGCGAGCTGACCATAGTCGTGTAGGCTTTCCAGTATAGACCGCCACCCCGTCCTGGAACATGACTCTTTTCATCCTCCGAGCGATAACCTTGTGGCTCGGGCGAGCGTGTAGGACCACTAGAACCAACAGCCTTACGGGCGATTTTGTATTGACTGTGTGACGACATAATGCAAAGGCAGCGATCGCCTTATCATTTAGTTGAATGCCCTAAGTACTTCAGGATGTTGCAACGTCAGCTGAAGGAAGGGGTAGACCATGCAATTAGGAGGGGTATTTGGAGTTAGAAATCTTGAGGTTTCATGAGGAATTCAAAGTAGGATTTTGCTGCGCCACGTTGCTGCATGCACGATGTTGGAGGTGTGGGTACAATTGTGTTCTAGTAGGAGGGTGAAGGCGGTGTTCTGCACCAACCAACACATCCTGGGAAATGCAATACGAGCCTTACCAGGTTCATCATCCAACTTCGCATACCTTTCACGCAGTGATCATCAATTTAGCCCAGAGAACACAGCAGGTAGCCTTGAATATTAGAAGAGAGAGCGGAAGAGAGGGACTTCGTCACTGGGCTGGCTTTATCCTTAGCGGATAGTGGCTTTTGGAATTTCCCACGCCATATCTGATACCTAACGACGATTGGAACAAGACTTCATATTCAGAGGTCTACGCTCTATTTTCGTGGAGGTCCTATTCGGGTTCCTTGGGAGTCTCTTTGGTTTCTAAGGAATAATGGCCAAAACTTGACAAACATGACATGATAGGTGCGCTAAGCTGACATCTAGCTTTATTAGTTAAGTGGGTACTGCTCAGGTTGCTCAAGTGAGCTGGCTGTGCCGAGGGTGAGCCGAGGGCGGTTACAGTCATATGCGATATAAGCGCTTTTTTGAAAATTTACCGAAAAATCAGCACTTACCTCGTTTTTTCCACCTAAAAACACCATTTTTGCTGTAACAGCCCAAACCCACCACCAATTCTCTCCCAAAACACCCATTTTGAGACTATTCGTAGTTATAACTGATCAATCACATTCCAGAGTCTAAAATCTGCCAAGATGCCATCCCGAAAGCGTAAAACGACAACCAAAGCTATAGCTAACGTGACAGCCAATACCACAGCTAAAGTAATAACTAAAGTAGCAACTACTGCCGTCAAGGCGAAGACTACCAGAGCTTGAAATAAGACCACTACCGCTCGAATTGATCGAATCCTTCAATCCTTATCACCTCCGACTACTGGCCCTACTGGCCCTTCAGGCCCTTCGGAGACTATAGGCTCGAATTCAGTGGCAGAACTTGTAATAACTCGAGTAGATAAGGTAAAGGAGGTAAAGATTATTAATAGATAATATAATTATAATCCGATTCCATTTACTATAAAGGGTTATCTCGATTCTTGTAAGTCTTATATTAAGTATTCACTTATAGTCAATTTCAATAGTATTACTAGGCCGAGATGGGATTTCTGGCAGGAATATATATAATATCAAATTGATATATGAATTAAGATAGATTCTATAGTATATCCAGGAAAGTGAAGGGATCCTTTAAATTGGAAAATGGAATACGGGAATAGAATAAATCCTGATTATTAGTATATGGATATTATAGGATATTAAGACTTCGAGAAGGTATTACTGAATAGAAAGCCTTAAATGGCTTGGGTGATAATATATATTCGATATAGTATTAAATTCAATCCTAACAAGATTCCTTTACTAGAAGAGAAGATAATAATAATAATATCGAAGGCTAAAAAGTATATTCATTTAATCAATATAATAGATAAAGACCTCTTTACCGATTCGAATTCCTCCGATTCCCAAAGTGATAGTTATACTCGATTATCGAAATCCGAATTAACTCGAAGCTTGAAAAAGAAGGCTTAAAGGAAGTTTATAAGGCTTAAGGCAAAAAAGAAACGAGCTCGATTAAGGACTCGCGTAACTGTTATCTCTCGACAGTATAGTAAACTCGAATTTACAGTAATATCTCTAATAGGGCATTACCTATAAGAGTATAAGATTTAATAATAATAGTATTATACACGTATATAACCGCTATACTGTAATCTTCATGGAATCTATTAGGAATATCCGGTAATATTAAAGTATTTTATTATTGGGAAGACAGATTTGATAATATAAATAAAGGAGACCGAGAATAATATATTAGATAGGAATATCGAAAACCCTCTATATAATATATAATCGAAATGGATATAAAATAAGAATATAGTAATAGAAATAAGATATTAAAATATAATTTCAATAACTCCTTTAATAAACTTTAATACTATATTATCTGGAATATTAATTCTCGGAAATCCGAATTATTCTAGTATATATATAATACTCTCCCTATAATTTATTAATAATTCAGAGTCTATTATTAGTCTTTTCTAATTAAATATTACTTCGAAATAATAAGAAGAGAATATTAATCTTTTAGTTTATAAATAATATTAGGATTTCGATAATATCGAAAATTAATTAAATCAGATAATATTTCCTATATATCTATTAATACTAATTTATCCTTCTTTTATAATTAATAAAAGTGTAAATAATTATAATCTTTAGGAAGCTTTTAGTAAATATTATTCAAATATAATTAATATATAATATTATTCTTTTATTATTCAGATAATCTCGAATTATATTAAATATAATTACTATTCTAAAGACTTTCTTATTTTTGATCTCGAATAATACTAAAAACTGATAATATCTTATAGTATATAATATAGAATTAAGGATATAATTACTCTTTTTTGTTATTTATATAAAAAGGATCTTATAATTATAAAAATGGAGAATATTATATTAATATTTATTTTCTTGAAAAAGTCTATAATACTAATAATAGAGAGAAATATTAAATTCGAGAATAGACTAGAAGATATAGAAGAAGAGAATATTAAACCGGTAGATTTAGAGAAAGAAGAAGGGACAAAAGAGAAGTTATTATCTCGATTAATTAAAGAAAAGTTAATTTAAAGATTATTATCTCTAGAAAATTATAAAGATTTAAAGAGAATATAATAAGAAAGAGGATTAAAAGAGAATTCTTTACCGATACTAATTCAAGTGAATAATAGAATAATTTTGTCTTTTTTAATTTCCGAATCTGAGTGGGATATAAAGGAGTAGTTTAAAGAATTAATAATATAAATAGAGAATAATAATAGAAAGAATAAATGAGATTCTATTTAATAACTTTATACCTTTTAAATAGAAAATGGATAGTAATATATATCAAGAATCTAAAAATGTAATTTTGGACTTAATTAGTCTATAGTATAAAATATAATTAATTTTTGAATTTATATTATACTAATATAATAATACTAAATGAGAGATTATAAGTGATTTATATAATAGTATTAATGTTTTACAAATCGGGTAAACGTGAATAGGACTTGTTTAATAAATTTAAAATTATATAATTGATTATATTTAATATTATTAAATCTTATTTTTACCTCACGATCACGTGAAGTACTTCGGATACTCTTCGGGAATAACTTATATAATTATATATACTTATCTTATATAAATAATATATTATTCTATTTTTAATAATTAATTAAATAATAATTATTAATCCAATTTACTAAACCT
Organism: Hyaloscypha hepaticicola; assembly: GCA_002865625.1. Taxonomy (NCBI): domain Eukaryota; kingdom Fungi; phylum Ascomycota; class Leotiomycetes; order Helotiales; family Hyaloscyphaceae; genus Hyaloscypha; species Hyaloscypha hepaticicola. Next base: position 111,299 of record KZ613528.1, read on the forward strand.
AAAAACTGTAAATACTTTCGACCGCTTTTTTACTTTAAACCAAGTCTATATATTCTATTATAATTAGTATAAAAGTTATAATAAAACACACTTAAATCTAAATATTAAATACACGCGAGGATTGAAGATAATTTCAAGTTCTCTAAAAGTATATAAAACTTTATATTCTACTAATACTTTAATTACTATTAATATATATTCTTTAATAATTGATATTATAATATAAATCACTTCAAGTATATATAGAATTATTTATAAGAATACTAGAATAATACTGGCCAAAACTAATCCTTTAAAATCTAGACGTGTTAAGCGATTATTCAATTATATATCTCTTTAATATTAATAGTACTTATAAGTTTATTTTACGAGATCCTCTACTTATAAATATATTAACTAGTATATTATTATAAGATATTAGAGAAAGTAATTATCGGGAATGGATTCTTGATATTAATCGGGTATTAATTAATACTTGTTTAAGGGCAGGAAAGACTATAAGATACTGTATTATAATAGGAGAACAAAAATGAAAATAAACGGATACTATAAGGGATATTATAATTAGATATTAATAGGGTTTAGCAAATTGGTGAATAATCTAAACTTTATAGTTATTATCTAATAAATTGATATTATACTAATAGTTTTTAAAGTACTCCCTTATTCTCTTTCTGATATTCTCTCTATAGTCCATTTCCTGAATTATCTATTCCAGGAATAGCTAAAACCCATTATAATCTATTCTCCTATTCTTATAATAATAATGAATAATAGCTTTAAAGTCCTTGAAACTCTTCTCAATTGGATTAAATATAGAGTAATATAATAGGAGATATTCGATAGTAATATCTCATAAAGTATATATCTCTTCGACTCGGGGATTATAGTAAATTAAGTAGTTATTTATAATAATAATATTACGAATATCTATCTTTCCAGAAGGATTACAAATTAGTAAAAGATGAAACTCTAGTTATTCCTTGAATAAAGTAATTATAATTAATCCCTGAAAAGTGATTATTTAAAAGTAATCGTTAAGAGTATATACGGGAAGTATAGACTAATATTCTAATCATTTTAACTATCTCTTCGCCCGTACTCGTATACTAATTGGAGACTATCCGTAATATCTCTTTCCCGTTTTCTCATTCGATATAGATTCGTTAATAAAAACGAGTTATTTACCCTTCTATCTTATTAATTTATTCCTTTAAGTTTATATTAATTACTTATTCTATTAAAATATAATATAATTAATCTTCTTCTGGAATAACCTTATCTTTTTATATATATATAATATTTGTAATTAAGAGAGTTTAATATCGAAAATATTATATATTTTGTCTATAATTTCGTTTTAGTAAAGGTTATTATCTTGATCGAGGAATTGTAAAACGAAGTATATAACTTTATTATTAATAACTGGCTTATATCCCGATTATACTCTTATATTATAATACTCTACTATTCCCATCTCAAGAAGAATACTGTTTCGGTATTGTAAAACTGTACTATATATTATATAGAACGCTTTTGTAATGGCCTTAAGGTTAAGCTTGGCCGCTCGAGTAGTCCTGATTGTATTTCGTATTACTTTCACTTTCCGGAACTCCAGTTAGGGCGCTATAAACTGTGAAAATATTAGCTCGAGTATTAATAGTATTAATAGATTATATATTATACGATTAAGAGCGAAGATTATAGTGAGTTTGGACTGTTATAACAAAAATGGTATTTTTAGGTGGAAAAAACGAGGTAAGTACTGATTTTTCGGTAAATTTTCAAAAAAGCGCTTATATCGCATATGACTGTAGCGCCTGAGCAAGAGCGGCCAGCTTACCTACCGAATGTGGAACGAAAATTGAAGGATTAGAATTGAACTACCATAAAAACTTTACATTCGCCAATGATATTGTGGACACGTTTGCAGGTATTGAGGCCGCGATGGAGGAACTTTGTGGCTGGATTATGGTATATGGGCTCCCAGAGCAAACGTTTAGAACGAGCCAGGCTTGGGAATGATACCTAATAGTCGGTCATCCTTCTCTGTTCGCTTCGCTCACAGTCGGCCCAAGCAAGTGTAACCGCCAAGCAAGTGTAACCCCGAAGAAATGCCGTAAGCCAAAAACACGCCTAAAACACGCGTTTTTATTGCGCGACCATTACAATTGTTTTCCCAATAAATAGCACGCAAACCATAATTATGTCTGGTATACGTCTTATCGATTCCTCCCGTATTGGGGAGAGTTCTCAAGAATATTATTACTACCCATATAAGACCAAGCCTGATTACGGCCAGGCCTTTAACAACGCGCGTCTTTGGGCCCTTGAAAACGACGAGGAATCAGTCCTGACGGCAGCCAGAGTATATCACGTCAAGGAGACAGTATTAAAAGTCTCAGTATTCCGGTCGAAAACTCGAAAGAGGAACAGCCAGGGAGTGTTCAACAGGCATGGCGGGAATAACAGGATTCTGAACGACGTTCAGGAGGAGGCCATTCGTCAATACTGTTACGATCAATGGGAATTAGGTCTTGGTGCAACCCACAAGATGGTCTTGCGCGTAATTATTTACTTGCGAGCAGTATGCTTTAATCCTTAAGTTCTTGATTTTAATTAATATCCTGGTTAGTAACAGAATCCTCCTCAATCTCAACCGTCCGAAAGTTGGTTCAACAATTGGTTAAAAGAATACAAGACCCTCTACACGATCCGGACGAAGCCAATTGCCTATGAACGACTCGAATCACATATAGAAGAAGAGGTTAAGGAATGGTTCGACAAATACCATAAAGTGCTCAAGAAGTATAAGATCAAGCATGCCAAAAACGTCGTTAATTTCGACGAAACGGGAACCCGAATTGGATGTGCTGGATCTGAGGAGGTGATTGTTCCAATTGACGTTATGGAATTATATAAAGCAAGTCCCGAAAACCGCAAGTTTATTACAATCTGTGAAGCTATTCGTGCAGACGGGAGCGAACCTCCTCCATTTATTATCGTTCCTGGAATAAAGGTTATGGAGGTGTAGGTTACTCGAGAGCTTGTAGGCGAGGAACGAATTCGCCTAACACTAACAGGATATACTAATAACGACGTTGCCCTGGAGTATTTAGACCACTTGATCCTCCACTTACGGGCTGGTCCTTCAAAACCTTGGAAGATCCTCCTCTTGGACAGCCACGAATCACATAAAACTGACACGTTTCAGCTCAAAGCCATGGACAACCACATCTTTCCATTTTACTTCCCCTCCCATTTAACCCACGCCCTATAACCTCTTGACGTCGGCGTATTTCGTCCTTGGAAGCACTACCACAAGTAAGCTATCTCAAAAGCGGTTCGTAGTCTTGAATTCAACTATTCCATTACCTCGTTTTTCACGGATTTGACGTCGATTCGTCAGGATACGTTCAAGGAACACACGATTGTTAATTCTTTTAAGGATTCCGGCATGTGGCCTCCAAGCTATAAGCAAGGAATCAAGAAGGTTCGGTCCTATAAGAAGAGCAATAACAAGAAGAGGACGATCGACGACGTCAATGAGAAGGAGAACGATCTTGAGCTTCCCCGATTACTACCATCCCGGCCTGTTGAAATATGGAATACCGCCGCGAAGATACGTGAGTTTGCGGATCGCGATCCGACGAAGTTTTCAGATAATTCATGTGAGATTTTCAAGTACACTATGAAATCGGTTGATCTTCACCTTCAAAAGGCTCACTTAACAACAGTCGAGCACGGTAACCTACAAGCTAGTTGTACTGAGACCTTTTGTACTTAATTAGACCTTGCATAACGCTATAAGCGACCGAGAGCCTGAAAATATAGGATTATACTCCGTGATCGGGAGCGGGATAAGTGAGAATAACTTCACTCCCCTCTTCCTTCACTTCCTTAATCAACTTTTAACTAAGTTCCTGTATATTCTCAATTATTATACTTAAAAATGGCTACTTTTGGTGGATTATCTGGAGACCTTGACTTATCAGATAACCAATCACAACTCTCCTCACCCCCTGATTCTGACGAATCAGAGGTTAGTAAAGAGGAGGAGGAGGATAAGGAGGATTTGTAGTATGAGATACCCTCTGATTTAGAGGATGAGGACAACGAATCCACTGAGCCACCCCTTACCCTCCCAGCTATTATCTCCACAGCCTTCACTATGCCCAAAACAACCCGCAAAGAGCATTCCACTGGTACCAGGATCAAGGCCATTTATATGCTTAAAGAGAAAAAGTCAGCTGCAAAGATTTTGGAGGTTACAGGGATCTCCAGAACACGTGCCTACGCCCTGGCAGCAGTTGCTAGGGAACGTGGATAGCGGGAGCACGAGGATATGCCCTTGGAAGTTACTCACGTGCTCAATCAACCACGTTCTGGAAGGCCTGCCATATCACTTGATACTACAGTCACCCCCAACTCATATTAGCGAAAACGCGTATTTAAGTAACGTGACGCGTTATCCCCCTCCATCTCTCTTATAACTCATTCCAAAAATGCCACCTCAATGTACTGTTTTAGGCTCCATCTCTGGGAATTGTCGAAAAGGGCAGGAGATTAGTCCTTATATACACGGGCAAGTTACGGGATAAGTGTTTAAGGGTACAAAAAATGTACAGATCGCGAAGGACCTTAATTTATCTGATAGTACCGTATAATATATCCTCTAATAAGACGAATTACAAGCCAATAGCAAATCCCTCTCATAAAAACCAAGGGGCAAATCATATATAGATATTGAGAAAAGGCTCCTTATTTGTTATATTCACTTGAACCCAAAGGATATCTATTAACAGATTATTCAGACTTATAACTTGTATTATAGACAAGAAACTATTAAAAAGATTTATAAATAGTATAATATAACTAATTAGAGATATAAGAAATGCCCGGAACTCTTAAAAGAATATATTATTAAATATCTTATTTAGTATCTCGTATATAGAGAATAAATAAATAAAAAGTGGAAATTAGTCTATTAGAATAATAAGTATTTAATAGAGAGAAAATAGAATAAATAAATAAAATAGTACTTTTATATATTAGTATAAAAATAGAATCAGATTATAATTTAAATATATAATATAAATAAGAATATAAAAATTATAGTCTAGAAAGTCTTTTAGAATCTTAAAAAGAATAATTACTATATTATAAACCGGGATTTTGAATTCGCGAAATATAAATACTTTATTAATTCCTATTTTAAAGTCTTAAAGATAGAAATAGAATCTATTTTTAAGAATTTGAATATAGAATATATATTTATATAAGATAATAGATTTATATATATTATTTATAAAATTAAAGACTAATTTATAAATCAGGTAATTATTAAATTCTTTAATTAGTCTCTTTACTTTCCGAATCTCAATTTAATTAAATATATCTAATAATATCTTAAGATTCGAGTTTATAAAATATTCCTTGAGATTATAAATAATAAATCCGAATTAAAATATATAAGATAATAATTTGAATCTTATATTCAAATTATATAAAATATTTTAAATTAGGAATTATTTAATAATTTAGAAAAGAGTATAAAAATAAAAATAAAAATTTATATTATAATTAATAATTAATATATAAAATATTAGAATAATTAAATAAATAATTTCATTTTATATTTGAATATATAAAATTAATAATTATAATAAATAAAATAATATAATTTTCGTATAAATTAAATTAGTAATTATTAAATTATTAAATATTAAAATAATAAATAAAAAAAATTAAAAATTAATAAAATATAAAATTTATTAATATAAATTAATTAATATTATATTAAATATATTTTGAAAATAGTATTTCAAAATTTAATTATTAAAGGATTTTTTTATAAAATACTAATTAAAAAGATTAAAAAATAAAAATATAAAATAATATTATAAATTATATAAAAGATTCTTATATAAACTAGATATTCCTAATATAAATTAATTATTAAACTGGACTTGAATAAATTTAATAAAAAGAAAAAATATAATTAATATAAAGAATAAAAATATTAAAATCTGAAATAATAGAAAAATATAATTTTTATAAATAAAACTATTATATAATTAAAAAAAATAAAAAAAAATAAAATAGTATAAAGATTATTAAAAGAAATATATAATAAATATTATATATATAGAAAATAAAAAAGATTTTTAGAATTTATATTTTAAAGATTATTTTTATATAATAAAAAGGGATTTTATCACGTGTAAAAAAAGGAAATAATATAAAAAAAATAAAAAAAATTAATTTAAATACTAGAAATAAATAATATATTAATAATTATAATTATAATTATTTTTTAAATATAATTATAATTAAATTATAATTATATTAATTATAAATTCACGTGACCCACGTGACCCGGAAAAACTTCGATTCGACGACTATTAGAATAAATTTAAATCTAATAAAATTTAATAAATATTTAATATTATTTTTTTATTTTATTAAAGATTATTAAATAATATTATTATAAATAATATATTATATAAAATACTTTATATTATATAACTTTTTATTATATAAATATATTATATTTATATTTGATTAATTATAAATTTTATAATTTTTTTTTTTTAATTATATATATATTATAATAATATTACTTTTATATAATATTAATTAAAAATTAAAATATTTTAATTTTAATAAAATTATATATTTTAAATAATTATAATTATAATTAAATTATAATTATTTTTAAAAAAATAATTATAATTTTTTTTTTATAATTATAATTAAATTATAATTAAATTAAAATAATTATAATTAAATTAATTAAATTAATTATTTTTTTAATATACTTGAAAATAAGAAAAATAAAAAAAGAAATAAGAAAAAGTGAAAAAATAAATAAAAAAAATAAATTAAAGAATAAATAAAAGTTTATAAAAGAAAATTTAATAGAATAAGAAAAATATAAAAGTATAATAAAATAATAAAAATATTTATAATAAAAAATAAAAAGAATAATATTAATTAATATAAATATTAAAAGAAGATTTATATTAAAAAACTCTTATTATTTATTAAAGAATATTAAAAGAATTAGTCTAATATTTAAATTATAAAAAATAATACTTTTATTTATAAATAATTTATAAATCTTATTATTAAAAAGAAGTTTATAATTTATAAAGGATTATAAAAATATTCTAATTATAAAATTTATTTGATTTAAATATTATTAAGTTTATATAATTTTATATAAAAAAAGAAATTATTAAAAAAGGTTTTATAAATAATAAAATAAAATTAAAAGTAAAATAAAAGAAAAATTATAATAATTTATTATAAAAAAAAATTCAAGAATAGATTAAAACTATTCTTTATTATATAAAAGAGATTATTTATTTAAAAGAAAAAAATAAATATAAGAAAAAGCAAAAAAAGAAATAAGAGAAAATAATAATATATATATAAAATATATCTTTAATTATTATAAATTTAATTATTTAATTTATTTTCTTTATATTAATTAATTAGTCCGTTTAGGAATTAAATAAAATTTTATAAAACTATTAATAATCTTTATAAAATTATATTCTATAATTTTATTATTTTATATTATAATTTATATAATTATATTAATTAGAATATTATCGCGAAAGAATTAATATATTTAATATAATAATATTTAAAGGAATTATATAATAAAATATCTATTATAAAATATTAATAATTAAAGGAATTCAAATAACTTTAATTAATATTTATAATATTCGATTTTCTAATAATTTTAATTATAAATTTAAAATATAAATAAGTATTTTTATTATATATAAAATAGATTATTTTTAAAAATTCCCGATTAATAAAATGATTATTATAATATTAAGAATATATTAAAAATTAATAAAAAAAGAATATAATTCGAATATTTAAAATTTATAATATAATAATAATTAATTAGAATTTAAATAATTCAAATAATAATTTATAATATTTTTAATATATTATTAACTTTAATGTCTAATATAGATTTTATTTAGAATTAGATAATTATATATATAATATTTAAAAAACTCGTTTTTAGTAATTTTCTAATAATTAACTTTTTTATATAAATATTATAATTTATTTTTATTATATATATAATCTATTTTATATTAATAAATTATAAATTTAATAAATATATAAATAATAAATATTATATTTTTAATTATAATTAATTTATATTTCATTTTTCGAATATAATTATTATATTATTAATTTATTATTTAATAAAACTATTTAATATATTCTATTACTATTTCTCACTCTCTTGACTTTTAATATATTCCTATTAGAATTCCTTATATAAATTGAATTTATTACTTTTATTTAATTATTATTCAAAAAGATTTCTAATTATTTTTATACTTTTCGAAATATTTCTAATTCACTAAAATATTATAAAATAGAGATTTCTTATTCTTAATTAATTTAATTTATTTCTTTTATTAAATTTTTTAATAATAATTCTTTATATCTATAATAGATAATATTAATAATTCTTTATAAAATATTTTCGAAAAAGTTAAAAATAGAATAAATAATAAAAATAATATTAATTCTAATATAATAGATAATTCGAATAATATAAATAGTAATAAAAAAGTAATTATTCAATTATATTCATTTCCGAAATTTAATAATATTAAAATATTAATAAATATTATAAGATTTTACTTTTCTAATAGAATAAAGTTTAAGAATAAGAAAAATTATTAATAATAAAAAGAGAAGATTATAAATATTATTAAATTGAATTAATTAATTAAATATATTAATAATAAAATCATTTCTTTTTTTGAAATTAATAAGTTTAATACTAGTATTAATAAGAAAGTTTTAAAATTATAATTGAATTATTAAACTAATAATATAAATATATAATTAGTAATTATAATAAATTATAAAATTATATTTATATAAATATATTAAAAAAAGAAAATAATTCTAGAAATATAAAAGATATTATATATTATAAGAATAGAGTATAGAGATATTTTAGTGAATATTGAATTATATTAACTTAATTACTTAAAAGAATAAAAGAAAGGAAAACGAGTATTAAGGATATAAGAATAGAATTTAATAACTATTTACATGAACTTAATACGTGAGTATAGCGAGTGTCTAGTGTGTGATAAAAGACTTTATAATATTAATATAAGAATATAAATACTATTCTCAAATATTAGATTATTTAAAATTATATTTTTATTAAATATAATAATTTTATATTCTTGAAATTATTTATTATTATATTTTATTAAAATATTAAATATTTCAAGAATTTTAATATTATTCTTTTAAATAAATAATATTCTAATATTAAAATTATAATAGTAATATATATATAATTAATATAAATTAAATATTAATATTCTAATTTTTATTAAAAGAATTATAAAATTATATTAATAATTCTAATTAATAATTTTATAAATAAGACTTATATAAAGAATAAGACTAGTCTATTCGAATTAGTTTTTTATAATTAAAAGAATTAAAATAATAATTTCAAGAATAGTAATAAAAGTAAAAAAAAGAATAAAGATAAGAATAAAAATAAAATATCTTATAAATATTATAATATTTCTAATATTAAACACGAATCCGATAATTATTTAATTTTTAATAAAAAGAAATATAAGAAATAGAAAATAAAAAATAAAAAAAATAGTTTTATTTTAATAAATTTATTAAATAAAATAAATTAAAGGATAAAAAGGATTTCTTATTAAAGAAGAAAAAGAAATTCGATAAATACTTTATTTTTGAATTTATTTCAATTATTAGATTTTTAAATAATTTATTTTATAATTATTTATTAAATTTCCCTTTTTATAAATAATATAATCGAGTCTTTAATTAATTCAAGAGTCTTTAAATTAAGATTATATTATTTATAAGAGTTTAAATTTAATTATCACGAGTATAGTATTTCAGGTCTAGAAAGTATTATAATAATAAGAAATACTATAAAGATTAAAGTATAATATTTAATAAAATCCAATTATATTAAGAATATTAAATTAAGAAAAAGAGAAGAGAAGAGAAATCAAGGAGAGAAAAGTGTTTTATATTCTTTTAATATTTATTTATACTCTTAATCTAAAATATTAATATTATAAATATCAGTTTTCTTAATCTGAAATTAATATAATTATAATTAAACTAATTATATAATAAGTATTTCGATTATTATAATATCTATTTTATATTTATTTTTTTTATATTCATTTTTTAAAAAATTAAATTATTATAAATAATAATCTAAATTATATATAAACTTTTTTTTAATAATCTATTAACTAGAACTAAATTACTAATTAAGCGAAATTCCTATAAAGTATTTAATTAAAGTAATATTTTAAATATTAAATAAATAGTAAAAATCGATAAGACTTTTAAATTTAAAATTATATATTTATATAACTCTTATATATCTATTTTATATTCATTTTTTATATTCATTTTTTAAAAAATTAAATTATTATAAATAATAATCCAAATCACATATAAACTTTTTTCTTAATAATCTATTAATTAAATTTAAATTACTAATTAAACGAAATTTATATAAAATATTTAATTAAAACGGAATTCTAAATATTAAATAAATAATAGAAATTGATAAGACTCTTAAATTTAAGATTATTATACTAATATAACTCTTATATACTCATTTCGTATTCATTTTCCATATTCATTTTTTAAAAAATTAAATTATTACAAATAATAATCTAAATCACATATAATTTTTTTTCTTTAATAATTTATTAATTAATTTCAAATTATTAATTAAATAGAATCCTTATAATATAATTGATTAAAATAGTATTTTAAGTCTTAAATAAGTGATTAAAATCGTGATTTTAGTATTTCTATTATATATAATAATATTATTATAATTATATTTCAAAATCTTAATATTAAATTTAAATTTTTTAAAAATTAGAATTTCCTTAATAATAAGATTTAGTATATGATTTTATTTTTTCTAAATAGGTCTAGTTTAAGTTTATAATTTAAATTAGACTAATCTCACGTGATTTATTAAATACTAGTGTATTAAATAAGAATATAATTTTAAATTCGAGAAATTATCCCTTTGGATTTAAGAGTTTTTATTAATTTAAGAATATATACTAAATCTAAATAAAAGATTTATATTATTAATTTTATAAAAATCTTATCTTTTTTTATTAAAACTTTAATATTTCTTATTAATAAAAACTCCTATTCTAAAAGAGTATATTTAATAAAAATCTAATCTTTAAATCTATTATTTAAAAATAATTTCAATTATATTTATTATATTTAATATAAGTCAAAATAGATAATTATATAATATAAATACTTTTAAATATATTATAAATAATTTATTATAATTTAATATATATAAAAAATATAAAAGTTTATTTATTATATATATTATAAATAGTCTAATATATTCTTTTAGTATTGGAATTATCTTTTTTAATTATTTTAAATCGAATAGTATAAATATTATATTAAAGTTATATAATATTTTATATATATTATAATCTTTTTTAAATTTACTATTAGAATTATAATTAATAGTAATTAATAATTATACTTATAATAATAAACTCTTATTAAAAAATAATTAAGAATTTAATTAAATTAATTTAAGTTTATTATTAATCGAAAATCCCTATTATTTTATATTTATTTTATTTATTATAATTAAGAAGACTTTTATAAATCTTGAATTATAATATTATTATTTGAAATATCTTAATTTGAATAATATTAAAACTATTTAGAATATTATTAAAAGTCTAATTTATTAAAAAAAGACTCTTTTAAATATAATTTACTTTTATAATCCTTGTAAAAAGAATAAGTCCTTGAAATTTATTAATAAAAAGTTTATATATTATATAATAAAAGTATTAATATATATTTATATTAATATTATTTATATTATATTTTATAATTTAAATAATGAAAATTATAATATATTATTTATAAATAAAATTACTTTTATAAAATAAAAATATATATTTATAATTAAGAATAAGACTTTTAATTCTATTAAATAATTCGATTAGTTTTATTAAATTTAATATTAATATTTAATTAAAAGTTAATAATTAAATAATAATAAAAAATATAATTTAAAGGAAATAATAATTTTTATAGAATATTTAAACTAGATTATCGAAATTATTACTTTATATAATCTTTATTAAAATAATAAATTCGAGTATAGTTTATATATAATTATAGAATATTAATATCCGATTTATATTAATTAGAAAATTTCCGAAAATTTATAAATAGAGACTTTTAAAATTATAATCTATATTATAAATTATATAATCTATTTAATAATTAAAAGTAAAATATTATATTAAGTCTTTATAGACTAAATCGAATCCGATATTAATTATATATTATTTATTATTTATTTTCGGATTTTAGATTATAAAGTTTATATATTTATTAAAAAGGAATATTATATTTAATCTCAAAAACTAATATTATAAACTAAAATAGAAATTTTAATTAAATATAAAAGAGTAAATATTTATTAAATTTATATATCTTCGTGAATTAGAAATAAAATTATATACTTATTTTATATTTATTTTAATAAAAGAGATTTTATTATAAAATCGGATTTTAAAATAATTAAAAATAAAATAGTCTATTATTAAATTAATTAATCTATTTCGGAATATTTTATAAATTAAAATATTAAAGGATTATATTTAAGTCTTTTAGTAATTAATTATATTTATAATTCAGATAATAATATACTTTTAGTCGAGAATAATATTAAATTTATAATAGATATTCCCGAATTCTTTATTTTATCTTCTTCTTTTAATTCTAAAAAGAAAGAATATTCGAAGGAATTAAAAAACTATATTACGAATAATATTCTTTTCGAAAATTAATATATAATTCATTTCCAGAATAGAATTAATATTCTATCTATTATTATAATTACTAAAATTAATAATTTAAATAATAAAATAATCAAGAATAAGAATAATATTTATTATATTATATTTTTAATAAAATTCGAATTTTTTAAAGATTTTATTATATTAATTAAAGTTTTATTATAATCTATAAAAGAGATTAATAAATAATATAAAATAGTTTTAAAGGAATATTATTTATTATAATTTAAATCTATTTAAAAAATAGTCTCTTATTCTTTTATTTCTAAAGATATAAAAGTTTTAAATATTAAATTAATTTTTAAAATAAAATATAATAAGAATAGTAATATTATTTATAAAAAGACTTATTTTATTATATATAATTTCAAATAGATTTATAATCGTGATTTCGATTAGACTTTTATTAATATTTACAAATCCGTTTTATAAAAGTTTATTATAATATTAATAATTTATTATAATCTTAAAATTATATAAATAGATATCAAAACTGTTTTTCTTAATATTAAAACTAATATAGATATTTATATCGAGTTCTCTTCTAAATAAAAGATAATAAATATAATAAATAATAAAATAATACTTTTATTCTAGACTTTATATAATCTCAAATAGTCTTCTCGCCTTTAATAATAGACTTTATATAAGGCCTTGAAATTCTTAGATTTTGAGACTCTTATTATAAATTCCTGTCTTTTTATTAATTAATAAAATAGGATTCTCATTATTATTTATATTAATAATTTTCTTATTATAAGTCCGAAGAGTAAAGTATTAAACACTTTTTAATATAAATTATATTCCAAATAGACTATTAAAGAGTTTAGTAATATTAAATACTTCTTGGATATTCGTATTATATATAATAAAAAGAATAATAAATTATATCTTTATTAAAATACTTATATTAATAAAATCCTAATTTATTATAATATAATAAATAATAAACTAATCGAAATTCTTATAATATCTAATATACTTGAACTTATAATTCCATTCGATAATATTATATTAAAGAAGGATATTAAGGAATATAATTCTATTATAAATTCCTTGAATTATTTAATATATTAAATATATTATAATATTATATATATAATTTCAATTCTGTTCCGATTCCTAACGAATCCGTTTCTCGTTTATATTAAAGTAATCAAAAGAATATTCCAGTATTTCAAAAGTATAAAATATTTTAGTATTATTTATAAGAATAATATAAATAATAATAAAATAATAAAATTATATAATTATTTTAATTCAGACTTTATTAGTAATCTCTATTAATACAAGTCACATTCTAGAAGTGTTTTTAAACTTATTAAAGGGATAATCTTTATTATATTAAAGTATTAGTCTATTATAATATAATTAAGTATAAAAGTCGAGTATTACTCGAGTATTAAAATAGAACAGGAATCCGAATACCTTTATCAGATTCTTATAGAGATAGATTATAAAGATGAAAATGCTTAATATATTAAGTTCTATAGAGATAATCAAGGTATATTAATACTGGCCGAAAATCCCGAATTTCACTAATATATAAAGTATATTATAACAAAATACTATTATTTATATAATCGAGTCGAAAAAGGATAAATTGAGTTCTTCTATATCTTAATAGAGAATATAATAGTAAATGGCTTTACGAAACCTCTCGGTACTACAAAATATATCCGCTTTATCGAATTCCTGAATCTTTAATAATTTCCGAAATATCTATTATATAAAGATACGAAGGAATAAGAGTATATAATATAGAATAAGGGGTGTGGAATGGATATATTTTAAGGAGTGATTATTGAATATATATAATTACGAAAATAATAAATATTCTCTAATTCTCACTATTTTGAGTATTAATAAATAGACTAATCAAAAGGCCAGAATGGACTCATATTAATATAATACTTATAATATTATTTCAGACACTTTTAATATTCTGAATCATTTTGCGAATATTAAATACTAGTTATTATACGAGAGGGGTGTATTACTGGCCTTGATATCTAATATAAATCTCGTTTAGAATCAGGCAATTATATATATAATATTTAAAAGACTCGTTTCTAGTAATTTTCTAGTAATTAATCTCTTCGCACAAGTATTATAATCTGCTTCTATTATATATATAATCTATCTTATAATAATATAATATAATCTTATTTTTAATTAGTCGCTTATTAGTTAATATCGGTCAGTCAATTAATTAATCTTAATTTTATATTAATTATCAGTTTATTAATTCGAATATATATTCAATTAATAAACTAATTGATTGACTTATTAATTAGTCTATATAATACAAGTTCACTAATAGTTAAAAAGTTTAAATTATAAAGTCAAAAGTAGTATATTAAAAAAATAATTAATTTAATTAATTTAATTATAATTATCTTAATTTGATTATAATTTAATTATAATTATAGAAAAAAAACTAATTATAATTATTTAAAACACGTGATTTTATTAGAATTAAAATATTTTAATCCTTAATTAATATTATATAAAAGTAATATTATTATAATATATATATAATTAAAATAAGGAAAAAAGAAATAATAAGACTTATAATTAATTAAATATAATTATAATATATTTATATAATAGAAAGTTATATAATATAGAGTATTTCATATAATATATTATTTATAATAATATTATTTAGTAATCCTTAATAAGGTAAAAAGGTAATATTAAATATTTACTAGACCTTATTAGACTTAAACTTATTCTAGCGGCCGCCGGGCCGAAGTTTTTCCGGGTCACGTGGGTCACGTGAATTTATAATTAATATAATCATGATTTAATCATGATTATATTGATTTGATTATGATTTGATTATGATTATGACCTTTTTTGATTGATTTGATTATGATTATACCCAAAAAATAATCATAATCATGATTATTAATACACTGGCCAAAGGACACTTCTAGTCATTTGCCTCTAGTACTAAATGCAGGGAGTTTAAGTGAGGAATTCCCACATACTTGCATGTGAGAGAACCTATCTTGACTTTCCGAACTCTCCTGGCACCTTCGTTGGATTTTTTGATGCTCGTGTTTTTTCCGTGCATCGTGGTCTGCTGATGCCTGTCTAGAACTGTGGTGGCAAATAAATGACTCAATCTCTACTCCCTAAACATTCGAAATTAATGCAAATGAGAAGCTAATAAGACAGTGCGAACACAAGAAGCTGCTGTGGATATGGAGAAGTTAAGACACAGAGTGTGATGCAGACGGACTGACGGAGCTAATAATTCTGAGCTACGATTGCTTGCAGCGTAACCTGAGATCAGGTAAACCCCTTGCAGACAGCAGCCAGCAGACGAACGGGCACAAGACGCTTACCCAAATCTTCATGATCAGGAGCGTAACCATCTGCACTTCAACCTATTCATATGTACAGTGAAGAATTCAATCCACCCTTGTATGGGATATATTCAGTACTACAGTAGAAAAAAGACATCATTGCTACGAGCAGTAAATGCTACCAGAAGATCAGTGAGCACCAAACCGTAACCCCAATTACCTGTACTGCCCCTTTCACAAGATACAAGAAAGGCAATTATGAAATTATACAAAACCGCCATTCGAGGAAGCAAATTTTAAAATGAACTCCAATAGAACGGATCTGAATACGTAGATCGCGGCATAAAGTGACGGGATTACAGGGCCTTTGCGCCGTCAGCACCCTGGAATTTGATAATTTAGCGATCGAGCCCACTACAAGTCCTCGTAATCCTAGCCTCTGTGCCCTGAACGGCCGTTACGAGGCGCTGTGAGACATCAGGGGTTATAGCGCTACTGGCAGAGCAACTATGGCGCTGAGACAACGCTATAGGCGTTAACGATAGGCTTATATAGCGAGGCAGCCCCTGTTCTACAGGGGACAAGCCCTAAAAAGGTGTGGGACCCTTTGTCAGTGGCTTGTACCACACTTTCAGGACAGGAGCCTAAAAGAATAGGGCATTTTTAGACCCTTCAGTGGACGAGCCTGCTAAAAACAGGCCCTGTAGTCAAGTTATAGCGCACATGCCCTGTAATCCCGTCGCCGCGATCTTCGTAAACCCACCAACTCAGGTGCAACTGAACGGGGCCGCCTCAAGAGTTCGGCCCAGGTCTAAAGACGTAATGAATTTGGTGTGGTCCGCATCCGTATAGACTTGAATGCTAAGACCTCACAGATTTACAGTCAAAGAGAAGAAGTTCATGAACAGTTACTGCGCCGACTCACATCGATTAAGGATTGTATTTGAGGTTTTGAAGAATTCTAAATTGAAGGATCACACTATGATGATCTGGGTATCTATTGCTGGGCGCTAGGGCCTATACTCTGAAAAAACGCGCATCTGGCCCGCTGATCAGCGGGTACAGACTCCATTGTAACATTGGTCGGGTCATTCGGGAAATGTAGCCTCCCCATTCCTGTTGAATTGAAAGTCATCCACTCAGGAGATGATTTCAGTTTATATGTGTTTGGATCCTTGGTTCTGATGAAGGAGGTCCAGTATGCTTGGATTGTTGGTATGGAAACATTGTCTGGGGCATTGGAGGTGCCCCAGATGGACTGGAGTTCGGCTGTGTGTACTACGCCCAGGCCGTTTGCGGCATTCTTGGGGGAGAGAACATCCCAGCTGTTGAAAGTCAGCATGGTGAGTGAGGATGTGGGAAAAGGTAATATACCGATAGTTATAGCTTGCAGCCTGACCATGCGTGCTAAGCATTGTGCTGATAAAAATTCCGGGACATATATATCGTATCTCACCGTACGCATTGGCAGCTGCACGCCAGTACACGCCTCGTCCGGAAAATTGCTGGCTCTCAGGGAAATAAGTGTTGATCTGTTTGAGATCAGATTGGGTGAGATTAGCGAATTGATCTTTGAGAAATTTATCCATATCAGTGACTGAACTGATATTGGATGGAGTAAATATTGTCCCTTCATTCGTGTCATCGCTGTTCGGTATTAGAATTGGTACGCGGTGAGAGGATAGGGGAACCTACCCGAAGATGGAGGGAACTTTGATAAAGTTTCCTTGGGAGAAGAGATTGTAAGAGTAGTCTGTGGTGAAGTTTCTGTCAATGACAGGGCCCCACATAAAGAGTGGGGGTGATCCAGCGCCTCCCGGTGTTGGGATGTTGCTGTTGTTCTTTGTAAGAACAGCAATGTCTGTGTTGCGGAGGCATTGTAAAGTATCTGTGTTTTTGGCGCATCCAACACGCTGGATAAGTGCGTTGTATTGATACTGGGACTCCTCTACTGTAAGCAGGGCTCCGAAAGATTGACTCTCTGCGGCTGCCGCGTGAAAGAGTCCATCATCTCGGCCTCCGTACGCTGTGAGGTGGAGTTCCACAGAAGCAGCACCAGCCGAATCGCCTCCTATTGTGACATGGTCTGGATCGCCACCGAACTGAGTCTCGTTAGCATAGTCAACAAGAAGGTTTGACGCGGCATACCAGATGGATGTAGTTCTGAACCCACTCGAGAACTTTCCGCTGGTCCAATAATCCGACATTGAGATCGCCATTTTCCTTCACTTCCTGGCTGGCGAGGAAACCCCACATACCAACACGATAGTTGAAAGTAACAACGACAAGGTCATGCTCTCCAGCGTTGATCAAGCTGTTACCGTTGAAATTGGGGTTCGAGAGCATGCTGAATCCGCCACCCTGAATAAAGACAAAAACTGGATGAAGTTTTGCAGTCCTATTCTCGGTCGGTGCATAGACATCAAGAAACAGGCAGTCTTCGGAATGATTGGGGTCGAGAGTATTTGAAGGGGTGAAATGGCAAAGTGGCCCATGCTGTCACCTGTCAGTGTTCGAGTTTTTTTTTAAAGGAGAATTGGTTGAGGACATACTGCATCAGCGATTTGAACAATATTGTTCAGAAGAGGGTCTGCGGCTGCTCTGAACCTGAGATCTCCCACCGGAGGAGCAGCATATCGAATCCCAAGCCATTGACGGACACCGTTGGCTGCATTTGTACCCTGGTATTGGGAGTAGCCCAAATCTACCTTCAAGGAAATGTCTTGAGAGTTCGTTCTTTTCGCAAGCCGAAAGAAAAGTCCAAGGACAAGAGCAGGGACAAACATTAGGATTAATATTAAGGTGAAGCCCCAGAAGAGTATTGGACGTCGACCTTTGAGGAGAGATATCTTCGCACGGATGGAGGGCAGAACGCCCCCCATTTTATTCGCCATGTGATGAAATTCAGTAGATGGTTACGCAACCAAATTGACGACGTTCCCACGGCTCGACGTGTTGGTATTCACGTTGCTTCAGCTAGCTTGGAAAGGCTATGGAAAAGCGTGTGGAGATCAGCCCTACTAAGGCTAGCATGATCATCACTTGTGGTCATTCGCAACGCTGAAGCATCTGTTCTTGGCATGTTCTTCGACAAGCACAACTTCAAACCGGTTGGTTATTAGAAACGATATGTCCTAAATTTAGAAAAAAAAGTCAGCTTTCCTCTCACTGAAGTGTACACAATTTGTATGGCAGGTCTCTGCGGCTGCTTCTTGCGAGGTATTTCGAATCTTGTTGTGAAGCTGCTCGACAAGTTTGACGGGACGGTGAGCGATCTGCACCGCGGCGTATGAAATTCGACGCTAATTGAGGCATTCACTGATTCCCACCCGGCCCCTTTGCATCACTGCAAAGGTTTGGCGCCATTTGGCAGACCGAGTCGAACAGACGGTCTGCTGCTTCTACGAGCTGGAGCAGTACGACTCAAGAGCTCAATGCGTGTGACGTACTTGGCAGATCAGGAGAGACGTCTTTGCGTGTTTGACAGAAAGAAAAACAGCCAAACATACGTTGTACGAGAATAGCTTCCTTGCAGACATAGAACAATGGCGGAGTATTCTGTATGCGCCGGAGTATCGAACGCCAGACCAGCTCGACGAGAAATATAAATTACTCCCACGAGGTGAAGATCAAAAGAAATGCGTAAGCTGCTGCAACAAAGGGCGATGGTGCGAACGGCGCATATTTGCGGAAGAGAACGTAAAGAGCAGCTCCGTCCTGCGGAGCTGAAGAGGAGGACATAAGGAAATGGCTCCAAACCATTGTAGATCTTTACGAGGTTGCAACTATTTTTTAGCGCTGCAGCCTGGAGCAAACAAGAACGTTGGCCGAAGGATATCCGCAGGGGTGGGGCACAGTAACAAGGGATCCACTCACGTGTTGTCAGGGATTGATGGGGTTCTGTCTCACAAAGACAACGTTTCCCCGTTTTTGACAAACATGGAAACAATTCCAGGTCTCATGCCCTGTTTGACGATAATGAGAGTTGAGTAGCAAGCCATGGATTTGCACCTGCTCTCGATCTCCGAGGTTTCATCTATAGGTTGGAGCACGTGGCTAATACTTTTCCCGTTGTTTACACAGATTTAACCCGCATTTGCCAAGAGCTGGATGCTGGACGTTAGCCACGGTCCAGCCTGAAAGAGTCATAGCCACTTTCACTCCCTTCTCGTATCAAGATGTTGAAATCCCAGTTTGTTGGAAGAAGAACATTCAAGCAAACATGTTTGATTTGATTTAATTTACTTCGTATCCTCTTATCCTGGTACCCTGCGCTTCTAAAAAAAAATTTACGCCGGGAACGAAGGCTGTGCACCTGTGCCCCTTTTCAGGCGAATCCACGCCCCGTAAGCACGTGGAAAGTCAGGCGAAGTTTCTGGTTCTTGTCATGCTTTCCTCTCTCGTTGGCTTTTGTTCCAGAGCGTATTGATTCACGAACTTGACTGTTTGTTGTTCTCAATCGATGAAGTGGAGGTGAACCCTCAGAAGAGTGGCTGAGACTCGTGGCTTTCTGGGCTACAGTAAGTGGACACAAGTCTAAGCGAAAAACGTCAAAACCGCGTTTTTACACGTTCCTCACCAACTATCAACAACAAATGAAGCTCCCTGGCGCACAACGACAACCGTTAGGGGAGGTTTCCCCTAATCAGAGATCAAGGGTTGTTAGTACTCGTGATTATGGTATATGCTATCCTGTGATTGCACGCATGGAATAGCTGAATTCACAAACCTGCCGGAGTATTGTCGCAAACGCCCCTTATCAGGTTTCTTGCATTACCCCTAAACGTAACGGGATATCCGCCCTCCTTACTGAAGGAGATATCCGCCTTATACGCTGTGCGATCACGATAAATCCGAAGATAACTGCCCAGTAACTTAAGGTTTCTTGCGCGGATCACGTCTCCAAGAAAACAATCTACCGGTACCTCAAAAAATCGGGTATTCAGAAATGGAGGGCTAAGCAATATCCACTCCTGATACCAGAACATGCCGCTATACGTATAGCATGGGCTCTAAAGTATGATGGGAAGCCTGTGGAGTTTTGGCGCAGATTACACTGGTCAGATGAGTGCTCAATTGAGCGTGGGAAGGGGGGCGCTATCCAGTGGGTATATTGTCGGCGGGGTAAAATTCCCCCTTTATTAAGATACTATATGCCCCTGCTAATTATTCTTTAATGCCTGTAGGTAAAGCTCTTGAAATATGGGCAATCCAGATCAAGGTACCTAAAGGGAAGACGCAAATGTTTTGGGCTGTATTTGGCTTTGGGATAAGGAGTGATCTGGTGATTATAGAGGGGGACCAAAACGTGAAGAGGGGGGATATTATAGTTAAAGTATACCTGGAGATTTTGGCCGAATATCTCCCTATAATCCTTGAATATAATAGTATCTTTATATAAGATAATACTCCTATCTACAAGACAAATAAGATTACGGAATGGTTTCAAGAGATAGGTATAAATGTGATAGTCTAGCTTCTATATTCGCCGGACTTAAATTCTATTAAAAACCTGTAGAAGATACTAAAAGCGGAAATCGATAGAGTATATCCTGAACTCAAAGGAATAGGGAATAGTAATACTGTAATGGACTTTATAATTAGGTGTGTTCAGGAGGCATGGGAGACCTTGGGACCGGAGCTCTTAAATAAGCTAGCTGAGGGGATATAAAAGCGTGTTGATACTGTGAAAGCTGCAGGGGGATAGTATACAAAATACTGTATACGTAGAATCGTAATTTAAACACTTTTAAAACGATCGTTTTAATCAGATTTTAATTAAATTTAATAGAGCTTAATTAATGGGTTAAATAAGGCTTAGAGTTATGGCGAGGGAATTATTATTTTAAGCGAACGTTTAGATTTATATCCACCCACTGTATGCTCTCTCATAACTATTACCTCACAATTTTCAATCGACCAAAATATCTCACCAAATCCCCCCGTTGTGCTGTGGATGCAAAAATGAAATCCAAACAGCTGAAATTTCAGCGTTACGCATAATATTTCAGATCTTCTCGGTGTTTCTGAACCATGGTGTGACTCCTCACAAGGTCTATAACCATCATAAGTATACAGCGGCAAGCCATGAAGTGTCGGCATGTTTTAAAATGGGAAAAATAAGACGAACAAGCTTATTCCCACGTGTGGCTATCTTTCTCACTCCACCAGTGACTCTGCCTTGTAACTCTCCGTTTCATCTGCACTTACCTCTATTAAGGTCCAACTCATATCTGTTACGGCGTCTATAGAATAACAGAAATAAGACTCAATAGTCTGGCCGACGCGGATTTCGGGAAGCAACAAAGCCGGATGTTTTGAAACCTTGTAGTTTTGTGGAAATGGTCCCGAAATCGAAGACAGATTCACAGACTTATGCTGACATTCAGCGAACCGCATTAACTGAATCAACCAAGCTATGAAAGACAGTGATCGGCGTTCTACCTTCCAGAATAAAAGGAATTAATCTAGGCATTTTCAAGATATAAATAAGAAGCAAGCGCCTTCCCCGTAATCTTGTTTTTCCTTCACATCATACATTCCGATAATCAGATTGAAAAAGTGCACCGGTTCCAGGACATTATCAAGGCATTTCACGAACCGGACTAAGAAACAAAAAATAGAATTTCATATTGAAAGATATTACAACAATGCCCAATACTCTTCCAGTCTGGTGCGACAACTGCATCAGGCTATTCAACCACAGAAGTCTCGGTCCTTGCCCACAGTGCGGGTGTGCCTTGTCATTTGTAGGCGATAGGGCTGATAACCATACTCGGTGAGCAGATCCGTTTCCATTTTGCGTCGCGCATGTAGGGCGGCCTGGCGGTCTACGGCCATATCCCGGTCCTACTCGGGCCTACCAACCAACATATAGGCCGGGCGACGGCTGCCGGCCCCAATAGCTGGATATTTGCCATGATTTTGAAAGGGTAGAGGAGATAGGACTCGTTGTCCGGAGGTCGAGCCAGTACTTAGAGTTTATAGATAAACTGAAATGCGATGCTTTTGCTATTAAACTAAATCGTTCGACCGGGCATACATTCAAGAAGAAATTTGTGGGTCAAATCGGTTTCTATCTTTCATCAAAGCTATTCAAAAACATCTTAGTCTTATGTCGCACGCAGCTCAGTCTCAATCACGTTACTGCCAGCTCACCTGACAAGGCGCTCGCTGCGCTCACGTACAGCTGTATGCAAAACCTCAGTTAAAACACCACTTTTAACCGAGCGACAAAAAAAAGCGTCTGAAAAGATTCACGACTTACCACCCATCAATAATTGAGGAACCACAACTCTGGAATGGGAGTTCTATAGCTTAAATTAATTGCAGAGTATAGGACTGCAATTCACCTAAAGGGCTTGTGTTCTACTTGCATATTTATTCTATAATTGGTGGGTGGGCGTTTGAGGGTTCTAGATCGCGATTTTGTATGTGATTTTGATTAAATTCGCCGACCACGCAACGAAACCTTAATTAAATTATAAGAGCACTTGTATAATTAAAGCTTACATATATGTGATTAATTTAAACTATAAAGCTCCCATTCTAGACTCGTGATTGTGAAGTTGTTAAGGAAAAGGCAGATTTTAAGCTTGGGAGCTTAGAAAAATCCAAGTGGCGGGGAGAGCCGCGGGGTTCAAAATCAAGTTTTCACCATTTTCTTAATAACTTCACAACCACGAGTCTAGAATGGGAGCGCTATAGCTTAAATTAATCGTCTATATGCAAGCTTTAATTGTACAAGTGCTCTTATAATTTAATCAAGGTTTCGTTGCGTGGTAGGAGAGTTAAATAATCGTGAAATCCTTTTAGACGCGTTTTTTGTCGCTCGGTTAAAAGTGGCGTTTTAACTGAGGTTTTGCATATAGCTGTAAGAACTTACTAAGCTCAGGGCATATACCTTCAACGCTCGTACACTTCCTTCTTACTCTCCTAGTTAGTCAAGTCAATACACTCAATACTCACCAAAACATCCCTATACTCTGCCCTTGTAACGTGTAATAGTTATGAGCCCGGCCTGCGAGTATTAAAGCTTCCACAAAAGCATAAACAGAGTATAGCGGATCGCACATTTCAAACTCCTCGATATCCTCACTTCAGTACACGAGTAACCACCTTCGAATACTGTCGATATAATCACGAGTATTCTGCAAATATAACAGAGTTTAAGAATATATAACTAAAAGGGTATACCTCTTACACGAAGTGGTGACCGCAGGTTAAATGGAAAGCTCGAGACAATGGGATTTGGGACCTCGTTGATCCCGACGGACCAGACACTCCTGCATATAACACCTCACTATCAGCTTCTCTCCCGATAATCAATAAGCTCAAGACAAGGCTAGATATAGAACGAGTGTCTGCCTATATAGCTACTGTTAACGCGTGGAATACTCAGTAACCTGGAGGTAGAGAGCCAGACTTATCCAGTAAGCCAAATACTCCTTTGCCCGCTATATTCGAGGATATAAAGACAGAGTATACGGCCCTCCTTCAGGATTATACTATTATATCAAATATTTACAAAATGCACTCTGAATAGTAAAGCCGTTTTCTCAATTAGTTTACTAAAACTATTAATCCTGATATATAGATAGTTATAATAGTTACTCTTTAAGCCCGAGCGAGTATCCCATTGGGGAACTTATCAGGAATACTATTATTAGTCGGGATACTTATACCAGTTCAGAATCACGGTTCTATTCAGGAGATCCTATACTCTCTCAAATACTAATATACTCCTTCGAGTATAATAGTTATTTTGACTATTCGTGAAATTTATAAAAAGGTTCTCGCCGATAGAACTAAAGGAATAGTAAATCAGGAGTACTAGTACTCGGAATAGTATTTAATATATAAAAATATTAAATTCTATAATATTCCCGAGATCCAAGAGTCTCCTATTATTAAGAACTTTCTCGAGTATATTACTCGAAAAATATAATTTAAATAGGGAATAAACGAGTTTCTTACTTTCTTTAAAAATAATAAACTTAGTATATTCACCTTTATACTCGATTAGTATAGAATTCTCTTTTTATATATAATCTTTAAAAACTTGAAAATAAAGTCAGGAACTAGTATTTCGGTATTTATTATATTTAATAAATATTAAGATATTTCCCTTGAATACTAGACTAAATCAGGAAAAGCTAGAGGATCAGAAAAGAGATCCGAGAGTAAATCAAAAAGGAAATATAAGAAATATTTATATAACTCTTATAATAAGGAATACTATATCTGAAAATCTGAGATTTATTCCCGAATAGAATTTATAATTATTAATTCTTATATTTATAAGAATAAACCCGAGTTTATAAAAAAGTATTATACTAAAATTAAAAAAGTATTATTTATATTAAAATAAAAGGATTTCCGAATTGAACTTAAAGAAAAATATAAAATCAAAGTCTAATATAAAGTAATTACTAGTAATAATAAAAGTTCAAAAAAGATAAATAGTTAATTGAAATTCCTAGTAAATAAATTTACTTTTCCGATATTTAATCTTATACTTTTTATAAAAATACCAGGATTAGGAATCTATTTAATACTTGACTTTTTATAATATTCACTTTCGGAAAGTATATTATTAAATAATTATAATATAATATATATAATAAATAATATTCGAATATTTAATAAAAGAATATTTATTAATAAATATCTCGAATATATAATTAAAATAGGATTTTCGAGTTTTCTAATAATTAATTATAATATTTATATAATTAAGAATATTCTAAATAAATAAAATAAAAAGAAGACTAATCTCGAGATTATAAATATAATAATAATAAAGGATTTTTATATAAATATTATATTTGAAATTCTTTTATATAAAAAGAAAATATAATATTATAGATTTAATAAAATATTAAAAATAGAAAATAAATATAAAAATATTATATTATTATAAATAATATATATTTATAATATTATTTTTAATAAATATAAGTCTTTTTTAATCTATTTAAATATTCTATTCGAAATATTTATAAATATTAAAAATATATTAATATATTCTATATTTAAATAAAAAGTTAAAAAGTTTTTTAAGAAAAATAGAAAATACTTTTAATTATAAAATAATATAAAAAAGAAATAATATATATAAATAGAATATTTAAATCTCTAAATACTTTAAAAGTTTATATATTATATTAAGAATATATAAATTATAAAATTAAATAAAATAATATATAAGTATTATATATAAATATATATTAAATAAATAATATTAAAACGAGTATTTAAAAGAAAATCTTTAAGATCCTTTTAGAGAATTATTTAGAATTTATTTAATTATTTAATAATATATAATAACTCGAGTTAATTATTTATAATCAAGAATAAATTTAATAGAAAATTCTTTATATTCCTATTCTTAAATAAAGAGAGAATATAAGTCTTTAAGATTATATAAAATTTCGAGTATTAAATAAAGAGATAATATAATTTAAATATTTATAAAATAAAATATAATTAAAAGAAAATAATTATTATTATATATAATAATATTATTTATAAATATTAATATATAAAAGAGAATATTAAACTTGAATTCTCTTTTTTTTATATTTATAAATCTAATAATAAATCCGAATAAATAAAATAAAAAGTAATTAATAAAATACTTATTATATATCTTTTAATAAATCTTTTTAAAAAGTTCTAATTAGAGATAATATTTATAATAATTTATTTATATAATATAAATCTATTATATTTATATAATTGAAATTTATTAAATAAAATACTCAATTTATAATTTCGAAATTATTTTAAATAATATAATCTAATATTTATTATATATATAATAATTAATTTCAAATTTAATTAAAATAGAATTTATATTTATAATACTTATATATATTTAATAATTAAAGAATAAGAAATAAATCAAATATAAAAAATATTTAAAATAATATTATATAATTATATTAATTATTTAATTAAATATTATATATTTAATATATATTATATATAAGTATTTATATTTAATAAAACTATTATTATTAGAAATATTATATTTAATAAAAATATATTCTATTCTTTAAAAGTTTATAAATAATTAAATAATTATTTAATTATAAAAGTTTAAAGTTTAATAAAATTTATTAAAAAAGAAAAGATTCGAAATATTAATTTAATATTCGATAATATAAAATTATAAAATATAGAATTATTAGAATAAAATATATAAGAGTTCGAGAGTTTAAAAAATATAAAATATTAAAATAAATAAAATAAATTTTTAAATATTTTATAGAAATATAATTTAAAAATAAAAGATATACTTATATATAAAATAGAATTTATAATATTTGAAAATATTCTAAAATCCGAAATATTAATTAAATATAATATAAAAGATAAAAGTATTAAATAATATAAATATTTTAATATTATTAATAAAAATACTAAAAAGTAATTATTAAATAAAAATCGAATATAAAATCTATTAATTAAAAATATATTAAAATTAACTTTAATAAATATTAATTAAAATAATTAAATATTAATAAATAGAGAATTTGAAATTCGAAATTAAATAAATAAAAAATTAATTATAAAATCAAAAAGGAAATATATTAAAAGACTAATATCGAAAATTTATAATAATCGATTTGGAATATATAATTAAAATAGAAAATCTAATAGTAATTCTAATAGAATAAAAGATAATAATATAATAATTTTATTAAACTCTTTATTAAAAACTATAAATAGTTTAAATAATATTAATTATTCCTAAACTTTTATAAATAGTTTTTAATTTAATTATCTAAAAGAATTTATAAGAATATATAATAATATAATAATATATATTATTATAATAATATTAATTTTATAAAAAATCTATTTAAAGTTTAATACTTATAAGAATAAAATAATTTAATAAATTTATTAAAATAAACTTTTATTAAAACTAAAATAATAAAAGAAATTCAAAAGTTATATATTTGAAATAGAATTTAAAATAAATTATATACTCGAATTAAATAATCTAGAAATTAAAAAGTATTAATAGATTATATTAAATATTTTAATTAAATAAAAGATTTTATTATTATTCTTAAAATAGATTTTTATTTATAAAATAAATATTAATAAATTTTTAATAAAATATTATTTATATATTATAATATATAATAATTTATAAAAAGAGTTTATAATTTTTTTAATATATATAATTATATTAATAATATACTTATTCCAAATCGCTTATATTATAATAATATATTTTAATCTTAAAATAAAATAATTTAATATAATAAATATATTTATAAATATTATAAAAAAGTTAAAAGAATTATTAATTATATATAAATTATTATTTGATTTTAAAAGATTTAAATATATAATTAAGATTAATTAAATATTTTATAAATTATAAAAAAAATTTATTTTATAATATAATAATTAAATTAAAATATTTAAAAATATAAGATTATAAACTTTAAAAAAGGAAATATATATATTTATAAATATTTAATATAAGATTTTTATTATATTTTATATTAATAATATTCAAATATTCTATTATAAAAATAATAAACTTTATATTATTTAAATTATTAAAATTATTAAAAGAATATATAAATTATATAATATAAAAAATATAAAATAATTTTTAAAAGTATAAATAATAAAAGATTAAATAATTCGAAAAATATAATTTATTTATAATATTTATATTAAAAAGATTATAAAGAAATTCGAATTAATTAATAAAAAGTATTCGAGTATATTATTATTAAATTTTAAATTCAAGAAATATAATAAATAAATCCCGAAATATTAAATTAAAAAATATTAAAAAAAGATTAGTTTTATATTCTATATTATTATAATAATATACTCGAATATAATATTTATAATTTTAATACTTTTTTAGTTTTTTATTAATTCTAGTCTTGAATATCTAATAGTTATAAACTAGATTATTAAATATCTATTCAGAATTCAATTTTTAATAATTTAATATAATATTAAATATAAAAAAGTATAATTATAAATTATTATTAATATTTCTTTTATAAATAATATAAATATAAAATATTTATTTTAAGAATATATTATTTTATTATTTTAATAAATTTAATCTAATAAAGAATTATTTATTAAATAATAATAATTTTTTTAATTAAAATAGAAATACTCGAAATATTCTTTATTATAAAAGAGTTTATAATATTTAAATAATTATTCGGAAATTTATATTTAGATTTTAATAAATTCTAGATTATCTTTTATAATAATTAATATATTATTATAAAATTCTATTATATAAATATTTATAATATATAAATAAAATAAAAGTATTAAATAAAAGTATTCGAAATAATATATTTATTAATAATTAATATATTAATTAATAGATTAATAAAAAATCTATTATAATATAAATTCGAATATTTTAGAGTTTTATTTAATTTTTAGAATATTTATAAAATACTCGAAAAGATTAAATAATTAAAAAAAAATATTTATTTCTTTTATTATTTTATTTATAATTTTAAATTTATAAAAGAAAAGTCTTAAAATAAAGAATTAGTTTATTTTCGAGAAATATTTAAATAAAATAAAAAAATAAATAATATTTCTAAATTAGTATTCCGAATTCCGAAATTTAATATTCTAAATTTTTTAAAGTCTCGAAAAATATATTTATTATAATATAATAAATACTTTTAAACTAATTCTTTAAATTAAATAAAATCTCTTAAATCTTTTAAAGAATATTAGAATTATTAAAAGTAATCAAATTTAAATTATCTCTATTATTAATATTCTTATTCTTATTCTTATTCTTATATTTTACTAATATATTATTATTAATTAGAAGTTTTTATATTATAATCCGAATATATTTTAAAGATTATAAATATAAATTAATATTATTAAAAAACTCGAAGGAATTTCTTAAAAAGTTTATTATTATATTATTTATATTAATTTTATTTTCTTAATATAATTTTATTATTTTCAAAATAAAAGAAATAATAGAATCTGGAATATTCTTATATTTATTACTATTCGAGTATATAAAATAATAATAATCTAAATTAATATTCTTATTATTATAATAATTATTATTATTTATATTATAAAGAAATATATTAATATATTATAATAGTATAATCGAGCCTTCGATTGATTTAAGAGTCTTTAAATCAAGATTATATTATTTATAAGAGTTTAAATTTAATTATCACGAGTATAGTATTTCAGGTCTAGAAAGTATTATAATAATAAGAAATATTACAAAGGTTAAAGTATAATATTCAGTGAGATCCAGTTATATTAAGAATACTAAACTAAGAAGAAGAGAAGAGAAGAGAAGTCAAGAAGAGAGAAGTGTCTTATACCCTCTCAATACTTGCCTATACTCTTAGTCTGAGATATTAATATTACAGATATCGGTTCCCTCAGTCTAAAACTAATATAATCACAGTCAAGCTAATTATATAACGGGCATCCCGACTATTATAATATCCATTTCGCACTTATTTTTCCCGTATCCATTTTTTAAAAAATTAAACTATCACGAATAATAGTCTAAATCACATATAAACTTTTTTTTTAATAATCCATTAACTAGGACTAAATTACTAATTAAGCGAAATCCCTATAAAACACTTAATTAAAGTAATATTTTAAATATTAAATAAGTAATAAAAATCAATAAGACTCTTAAATTTAAGGCCATTACACTTATATAACTTCCTATATATCCATTTCGTATTCATTTTCCATATCCATTTTTTAAAAAATTAAATTATTATAAATAATAATCCAAATCACGTATAAACTTTTTTCCTGATAACTCATTGATTAAGTTTAAATTACTAGTTAAATGAAATTCATATAAGACACTTAATTAAAGTGAAACTCTAAATATTAAATAAGTAATAGAAATTGACCAGACCCTTAAATTTAAGGCCATTATACTAATATAATTCCCATATACTCATTTCGTATCTATTTTCTACACCCATTTTTTAAAAAATTAAATTATCACGAATAATAGTCTAAATCACGTGTAATTTTTTTCCCTAATAGTCTATCAATTAGTTCCAAATTACTAGTTAAACGGAATCCTTATAATACGACTGATTAAGGCGGTATTTTAAGTTTTAAATAAGTGATTAAAATCGTGATTTTGGTATTCCTAATTATATATAATAATATTATTATAATTACACTTCAAAATCTTAATATCGGGTTTAAATTTTTAAAAAAAATAGAATTTCCTTAATAATAAGGCTAAGCACGTGATTTTATTTTTCCTAAATAGATCTAGTTCAAGTCTATAATTTAAATTAGACCAATCTCACGTGACTTATTAAATACTAATATATTAAATAAGAATATAATTTTAAATTCGGGAAATTACCCCTTTGGATTTAAGAACTCTTATTGACTTAAGGGCCTATACTAGGCCCAAACAGGAGATTCACGCCACTAATCTTATAGAAACCTTATCTTTTTTTATTAAGACTTTAGTGTCCCTTATTAGTAAAAACCCCTATTCTAGTATAGGTGAATAGTATAATCGAGCTTTCGATTGATTTAAGAGCCTTTAAATCAAGGTTATATTATTTATAAGGGTTTAAATTTAATTGTTACGAGTATGGCATTTTAGGTCTAGAAGGCGTTGTGACGGCAAGAAGTACCGCAAAGGTCGAAGTATAGCATTCAGTGAGATCCAGTTATATTGAGAATACTAAGCTAAGGAGAAGAGAAGAGAAGAGAAGTCAATGAGAGAGAAGTGTCTTATGCCCTCCCAACGCTTGCCCATGCCCTTAGCCTGAGACGTCAGTGTTACAGACATCGGTTTCCAGACGTCGGTTCCCTTAGCCTGAAACCAATACAATCACAGCCAAGCTAATCATGTGACGGGCATCCCGACCGTCACAATGTCCATTTCGTATCCATTTTCCGCATCCATTTTTTAAAAAATTAAATTATCACGAATAACGGTCCAAATCACGTGCAAACTTTTTTCCTGATAACCCATTGATTAAGCTTAAATTACTAGTCAAACGAAATTCATATAAGACACTTAATTAAGGCAGAATTCTAAGTGTTAAATAAGTGGTAGAAATCGACCAGACCCTTAAATTTAAGGCCGCCACACCGATACAACTCCCGTGTACCCATTTCGCACCCATTTTCCGTACCCATTTTTTAAAAAATTAAATTATTACGAATAACGGTCTAAATCACGTGTAATTTTTTTCCCTAATAGCCCATCAATTAGTTCCAAATTACTAGTTAAACGGAATCCTTATAATGCGACTGATTAAGGCGGTATTTTAAGTCTTAAATAAGTGATTGAAATCGTGATTTTGGTGTTCCTATTGTGTACAATAACGTTATTATAACTGTACTTCAAAATCTCAATATCGGGTTTAAATTTTTTAAAAATTAGAACTTCCTTAATAATAAGGCTAAGCACGTGATTTTGTTTTTCTTAAATAGGCCTAGTTCAGTTCTATAATTTAAATTAGACTAATTTCACGTGACTCATTGAGTGCTAGTGTATTAAATAAGAATGTAATTTTAAGTTCGGGAAATTACCCCCTTGGATTTAAGAGCTCTTATTGGCTTAAGGGCCCATACTAGGCCCAAACAGGAGATTTACGCCACTAATCTTGCAGAAACCTTATCTTTTTTTACCAAGACTTTAGTGTCCCTTATTAGTAAAAACCCCTGTTCTAGTATAGGTGAACTAAGCGAAAATCTAATCTTTAAATCTATTATTTAAAGGCACCAAGCGAAAATCTAATCTTTAAATCTATTATTTAAAGGCAATAAGAATAAGAATATATAATACCTGAAATATATATTAATTTTCTGAAAAGATATAAGAAAATATTATAAAAAACTCACTAATTGAATAATTACTAAAAGTAATATTATTCTATTACTTTTATTACTTCTTTTAAGGAGTATTCGAAAATTTCTTAATAATTTTCTTTGGACAAGAATTAATCTGGAATATTAAAAAAGACTAAGGAAAATATATTTCAGATTTACTTTTAGAATATAAGTATTAATAGTCCTCTATTTCCAACTCTCTTTATATATAGTTATTAATCTAGTTCTGATTATATTATCTAATACTTGAAATATTTGAGATTTTTAAGATAGAAGTGAAACTAAAAAAATGAGATACTTACTCGGAACCTGAGGAGTATTTGATAGAAGTATTCGTGGGATTATATAGAGGGTTCGAAGTCGTGAGTAATTACTCGCGAGCAGGTCGCGCTAGGCCAATTTTGGAATAAAGATATACTATAAGACTGTCCCGTATACTCTGATTGGTCAGGAATACTATTCGCTTAATTAGCGAGTACCTGATAGGTGGATTACTGATTAGCGAGTAATATTCCTGGGGGGTATATCGCACACAGTTCAGTCTCAATCACATTACTGCCAGCTCACCTGACAAGGCGCTCGCTACACTCACGTAAGAACTTACTAAGCTCAGGGTATATACCTTCAACGCTCGTATACTTCCTTCTTACTCTCCTAGTTAATCAAGTCAATACACTCAATACTCACCAAAACATCCCTATACTCTGCCCTTGTAACGTGCAATATCTTACTATTAAACTCACCGCCTATCATGATATATCATGAAGTACTATGTAACCGAGAACAAACTAATTAGCAATGAAGCCAACAGACTCGCGCTCAACACTTATTCACAACTTTTCCATAGCTGGAATCTCCGTTTCAAGTTGTTTGTGAGTCAGTATGGAGAGAACAACCCGAAATAGTTGCAAGCACCTCAAAATTCTAGAGAAGAGCTGTAAATAGCTTCATAATCGGGAGCCCATTTTGAGTTAAGCTAAGAAGCTAGTCTGTAAGAGAATATGGGAGGAGGATAAAGGGGCAAAGATGATTGGAGCCTAAGATTGGTTCAAATGGGGAGCGATTAGGCTGGTGTGGGGTTCAATAATTTAGTTAGTGTACATAATCAGGATGCATACGCCGTATTCAGCTTGCATTTCGTCAATTGTAGCGAGGTTACTCCACAAGCCACAACTGTCAGGGCACCATATGCAGCGGATTTTCCCTATGTAATGGAATCTAACAATATCGGTACCAATCTTTCGGAACTGGAATATTA
Source organism: Hyaloscypha hepaticicola (assembly GCA_002865625.1). Lineage (NCBI taxonomy): Eukaryota > Fungi > Ascomycota > Leotiomycetes > Helotiales > Hyaloscyphaceae > Hyaloscypha > Hyaloscypha hepaticicola. Next base: position 145,714 of record KZ613528.1, read on the forward strand.
GCTGCAGAGAGTTTTCTCATTTATGCTAAGTTGTCATCCATGCTCACATGAACAATACCAGAGCAGTTAAGCCATGAAAGATTGAAAACCACTCTTGTGGCGTTGCGGTCATCTGACCCTTCTCTCTACATGCAACTGAAATAAAGTTTGGTCACGTCATTGGCCCCCCTCATTGTTAATCCTGTGCATTTCTCTTTTTTTGCTGTTTTCGGTCCTCGCACAACTTTCACAGAGAGCCTTAGAGTAAGCTGCTTATCAAGCAATTGCAACTTTCGGAGGACCGAGGATGTTCTCATTCGGATCCAAATGTCACCTTACATGTCCGCTGATCGGAATACAAGCCTCGTCTTGCGAATCCCTTCATTTACTCTAATCATCGCCATCATGGGATTTAAAGTTTACGCGTATCTCTTGATCCTATCTCTTTACGGATGTCACTCTTATCCTTTATGTGGCAACACTTCCATCTTTCCAATTATATAGATAAGGCTGATATTTTTTATGTTTCTGTTGAACCTCAACCTCTTATTGTTTGTTATTTGCACTCATCTGCCTCAAAATCGCCAGGAAGATGTCAGGAAAGGAAGCAATCTCCTCTGATGCGGTCTCGGTCTCATCGTCAACCCCATCCATTAGTTGGAGAGGGTGGCTGTGGGACTCCACTGATGTTTCCGCGGAAGAAAGACGATTCCTTACGAAGTTGGACTTCACACTTCTCACATTCGGAACGCTTGGGATGTTGATCAAATGGGTAGGCATCTAGCTCATGCGTCTTCATTAGTCGGAGTCTGATGAATGAGTCAAAGATCGATTCCTCAAATATCACAAATGCTTTTGTCTCAGGAATGAAGGAAGACCTCAACCTTTACGGAAATCAGTATAATTACATCGTTGTTTCATGGACTGTGGGTTATATTATCGGACAATGGGTATGTTTTCTCATTGCACAAAGCCCCATTCTAGCGCCTACACTTTAAACAGCCATCAAACTTCATTTTGACTCGTGTGCCTGCTCATAGTATGTCCCTCCCCTCAAAACTCCTTTGTAATCGAAAATCACAACCTACTTACTCGATCTTCCCCAGTCTAGATCCCCTTCCTCGAAGTCGGTTGGACAGTCTTTACTTTCAGTCTCGCAGGTGCACAGACATATGAGCAAATGCTCGCTCTTCGATTTGTTGTCGGTCTCTTCGAAGCCGGTTACTGGCCAGCTCTCTACTATATCCTTGGAAGCTGGTACAACAAGCGTGAGCCATTGCACTCGCCATTCAGAAACTCAGTTGGAACATTTACTTATACTGAAATTCATTAAAGGCAAACTCGGAAAGCCTAACGGTATCCTTCAATCCGCGGTCTCAATCGCACCCATCTTTAGCGGCTTCTTACAAGCGGGAATCTACGATTCGCTCAACGGTCACGCGGGTATCGCTGGCTGGGATGGCTTTTTGGTAGGTTCTTTTTGGACCCTCAAGTTCTGCTTTCTCACTCGGTCTTATAGTCATCAGCGGTCAGGCTGTGAAATAAGTCAGTCAGTCAGCTCATCAGCTGAGGATATATTCCAGCTGATCGGCTTATATGATTACTAAGCAACAGTTTCAGCTGACTGACTGACTTATGTCAACTGATAAGCGGCTGATATAAAATGAGACTATATTAAAAAAATCAAGAATTTTTATCTGAATTATCTGAATCCCAATCGATTACTGCTATATTAAAGGCTTCAGGTATCCGAATTGCCCCTCTCCTTTACCAGTTATTTAGGTATTCCTGATACTATAATATTCGTCCTATTAGCCGTGAGCTTTCAGGGATGGTTTATTTTGTATATAATAAGAATACCCGCTTGTATTCAGAGCTTATGGCAGGAATAGCTAGGAAATCGAATACTATAGACACTAATTGAGACTATTCAGGTTTCTTTGATTACCAGTATTATATAATAGGTATCTAGCTTATTGATTCTTTCAGGTATTGGACATATTAATCCTTCCGGGATAATATTCTAGTTAATACGGCCAATTGAGAAGTATATTAACTGAGTATACTCGCAAGGTAATTAATAGGTAAAGTAATTAAAAGAGGTGATTAAGGCCGTATAATCACGGTTTCCCGTTTATATATATCTTCCCAAAGTTTCTTGACTTTCGGTTTAGTAATATATAAGAAGTGGTTCTCATTACCTGTTCACTTATCTTTGAAGTATTTTATCTTGAATATCGGATTTATAATAGTTAAGATTATCCAAGTAACTGATTTGTCTATTTTACTATAATAAACCTTTATCTTATTCTATATTTTAGTAATTGAACTTATAATATCCGGATAACTATTAAAATTACTAGCTTTTATTTATTTTTCGAGATCTTCGAAGTAAGTAAGGATATACTCAAATATAGGAAATAACTCCTCTAATTAACTATAAGATATCTTATAACTATTATCTTTAAAGTCTATATTACCTTCCAGTACTTTGATTATATAAAAAAGAGACTCTAGTTAATCCTTAATCACTTCCAGATTCTTCTATTCAGAATCTGATAAATAATCCTACTTATATATCTCATTATTAAGAATATTGGAAAAGACCCGAAATTATATTATATATATATTAAATATTTATTTCAGTTCTAAAGTATAATAAATCATGGAATATATTACATTCCAGTATATACTTCTGTCTAATACGAGTTTTTACCTTTTTCCTATTACTTTTCTAGTATTCTCAATTAATTATAAGGCTATAAATAACTCTAATTGCTTTCCGGATACTATAATATAAACTACCAAATTATAAAGCTTTCCAAGCTCTTCTTAATCTCTTTATATCTTCCAACAATTAGTAAGTCCTTATTCCTCGAATTGCTTCTCAAAATCAGATATATCTTGTTCAAATAAATAGGCCTTAATGATCAGATTTAATATATATCCTATATAATATAATCTCTTAGCTTTTGGGTCAAACCCTATACTTTTCGACAATTCAATAAGTATAATATTATTGTTTAGTATATTATCAAATACAAAATAATCAAGATTAGTTCCAATAATACCAAAACATTAAAGTAAAAGTAATATAACTGTTACTTGATCTGTAAAAGGAGATTAGTCATGTGATATCGGAACTGAATTAAAGTCCGGCTAGAGCCTTATTATTGACTAAAAGGCTCAGTAAAGTCACGAGTTATACTAGGCCGTATTCGTAAAATAATAATACTATTGCAAAATCGAGACCCGATATATAGTAAGGAATTTAAACCCATTGAAAAATCGAGGCCCGATATATAGTGAGGAATTTAAAGGAGAAGATAATATGAATTAAGTGAATAATCGTGACCGGAATACTCGACAAGGTCACGAGTTATACTAGGCCGTATTTGTAAAATAATAATACTATTATAAAAACGAGGCCCGATATATAATAAGGAATTTAAAGGAGTAAACAAAATAAGGTAATATATTAATATTAGCTTTCCTATAATCTAGAAGTTCTGATAGACTAATCAGATATATTATATTCTCGTAATACTTATTAATAAAGTGTATAATAATTCTAATAACTAATATTTTCTTATACTTTAATCCTTAACTATTAAAAGTAATAGAAATCTTAGACCGGGTATTCGCGATTTCGCGAATAATAATAGATTTAAAATATTCAAATAACTTATATATCCAATTAGTAACTATTCTAGAGTTTGGAATTGAATTAGTAATTTGAATATTCGCAATTTTGAATACCCGTTTTAATTATTTTAATATTACTTTCCGGTATTTAATATTATCTAGTATAATCTATTTCAAGAAAGTATTCTTGAATTCTCATTAATAGAAAGGTATTATATATTTATAATTACTATTAATAATATCAGATACTTATATTCCGTTTCTATTATAATAAATTCTCTATATATCTCCTTCTTTATCCAAATAATGATATTTTAATAAATACTCTTCAGTATTTCTGAAAGTATTCATATTGAATATATATTCCTTTCCTTTCCTGAATGTGACATTATAATAGTCTATTTAAAAATTAGTCGTGAATAGATAATAATCTTAATACTTATAGTACTTATATACTCATATTACTATAGCCTTTCGAGACCGAGATAAATCAGTAATTATATATTCAAGACACCAAATCCATAATGTTCGCGACCTCTTCGGTGAAGGAGTAAATGTACAGTTCGGTGATAATTGAGTAACAATTACAACTCGATTATTATATAAGGGCTCCTTGAAGATATAGGGATTATATCTATTAGGTAGATCCTCATATAATATAGTATATAGATTATAACTCGTATTATATTCCGGTATTGGGTATAAACAGGTATTACGAAGTACTCCTGGATTGCCCTTCTCTATTAGACAATTGAAGGTATTCGGAAGAGATAATGATTGAGATATAGTAGTTACAGAGATCGATCATATTGATTATATAGATAGTTCAGGGGAAGTTAAATCGATATTGGAAGGTACTATATTAATAGTATTAATAATTTAAGGTATAGGATATAGAGTTTTTATAATAATTATGATCGGGATTCCCTAAAATATAAGACTATTCAGGTTCCAGTTGTATAATAGGGTATATATTAAGTATAAAAACCATATATAATAGCGGATAAAAGACCCTCCGAAGGCACTTCGAAATCGCAAAATTACGACCCTTCAGCTTATAAGCGCTTATAAGCTGAGAATATTTCGAACTGATTGACTTATTTAATTTTATACTCTCAGTTAACGAACTGATAACTGATATCCCAAAAATTTCATAAGCGCTGACTGACAGCGGCTGACTTATTTCACAGCCTGTCAGCGGTGTTATCTCCCTCCCGATCGCTGTTCTCGCCTACTTCTTCTTGCCCGATGTCCCGGAGACTGCTAAACCAAATTGGCTATTTTCTGAGCGTGTAAGTAGCCACTCACATGAATAAACAATGAGAAGATATTCATGCTTTTTTTTTAGGAAGTCGAACTCGCCAGAGAGAGAATGGCTAGAGTGGGCCGTACACCTGAAGGCAAACCATACTTGGCAAAGTTATATTGGGTTACTTGACGAGTTAGAAGACGCTGCTCTTTACTCTAATTTTCAGTTAGTCCCCTTCGCTCCTAAGAATGATGCAGCGGGGCTGGTTAACACTCTATAGTAATGCAACCTTTCGGATCCCAGCCAGTTACATCCTTCGTGTTTTGGACGAAAGCGCACAATAAACCAGGCAAGAAGGCAGTATATAGCGTTGCTCAGATCGTAAGTCCACTCTGTTAACAGTGACAGGGACCATTTATACTGACGGAGGCTTTGCTTCATAGAACGAGTATCCAGCCCTTGCAAATGCCTTCACAGCCGTGTACTCCCTCGTTGCAGTCGTATGTGCTTTCTTCTATACTAAATTCACGTTCTGGGGAGAGCGGAGAGCAGAAATCTGTCTCAAGTGCTTTCCAAAGGACTTGCAATAATCAAAGCTCTGTCTCGGCTCTCATGCTTTCCCTTTACAATACTAATTTGGAGTAGTGGATCTCCGATGGACCTCTTCGAGGCCGCCGTTACCCCGTAGTCATCTTTGGGAATCTAGTTGCAATTGTCATTTTCATGTTACTCGTGGTGACCCCTGTGTTTGGGCCTTTCTCACATCGAGCTCCGCTTTATATTGTATCGGGTATTGGTGGAAGTGCTGTTCCGTTGACCATGGCGTAAGTTCAATCCTCCTTTTATTCTTTGCGTGGACTCTCGGTGCTAATTTTTTTTAAAAAGGTGGATGGCAGAGTTGATTTTAGATAATGCTGAACAGAGAGCCTTCACTGCGGCTGCTATGAATACTCTTCAATGTAAGTCTTGCTCGCTTCTGCTTGGCAGCCTGGCTGACAACTCGCAGATACATTCTCAGCATGGATTCCCCTGGTATGGTTCCAACAAGTCGACCAACCCAACGGTTCGTTCTACCCTTCCACTTCCAAATTTCCGATGTACTGACTTCAATATTAGTCACTCCGGGAAACAGAGCAGCAACGGTAGTTGGAGGTTTCAATGTGATTGTGTTTACGATCATCGCAATCCTTGATCATAGAGAGAAGAAACAGAAGAGAAAGAATGGCGAGCTTACACGTGCTTCTGTTCTGGCTGATTCGCCCACTGCCGGCAGTATTGACGGGAGTGAGAAAAGGTTGCCTTTGGGGGATGAGGAGGATATTTCTCCTATGCGGAAGGAATAGTGCTTTTGTACGGATGGTGTGCTGGAAAAGAGAAGCCGGGAATGGAATACCAACTTGGATGTTGTATACATGATCTCTTAGGGATTCGTCATATCCAGTGTCTTGAGTATCGGTGGATTATTTAGGAAGGCGAATCGTAAATGAGAGTGGAGAGGCATGTGGTACCAGACTCTCGTAGATATTGAAAAGGTGAGATGGACGTGGACATCCTCATTATATCAGACTAACGTGAATTGCGAATTATCGGAGCGATGTGCAACAAAAACTCGACTCTTAATATTCACTCCCGTAAATATCGAAAAGGTGAGACGTGGACATCCTCATTATATTAAACTAACGTGAATTGTGAATTATCGAAGGGATGTGCAACAAACATTCGTCTATTGATATTCACTTTCCTCTAGAAGCTCGTAATCATCCCAGTAATACATTGGAACATTCTATATAACACCCGAAGAGAAACTTAAAAATCTCGCGGTACTGTCAAATCCTATGTATTGCTGCGCTCAGCTGTGACCTTTGGTGCAGTTTCGTCCTCAACTTGAAGATGTGGCATACCCCGTACCGTGCAATGACTTGGAAACTGTTTGCTCACTTGCAAGAGGGCTATCATCTCCATGTAAACTGTGAGTTTCGGAGCTGGGACCTTGGGAGGGGGTATCTGAAATGCAAATTTTGATGCATTTCCATTAAATATTATTGTTTCGTGAAAATTCGGAATAGCATCTACATCAATCCCTCACAACATCCCAACAAATATCGAACCAACAGCAAGCAAAAGCACTGGATTCCTTTCCATTTTCATCCCAGAGCTAGTCTTCGTCGCTGAAGTAGTCGCTGCACTTCCAGTTCCCGTCGCCTTTGAAGTTGTGCTAACGATTGTACTGCTCGTACTGGGAACCCCCAGAATCGACGTCCCGAGGATTGATTGCGGGTTCGCAGATGCGGATGCGGCAAAAGCGGCGGGTGTGATGACACTCGTATATGTGAGTGCAGGGAGCAGCGATAGCGTGAGGACAGGGGAGGGGAACACCGTGAACGCGTTTCCAGCCGTGTTGGACAGAGCCTGCGTTCCTGGTTCTCCAGACGGTAGGGCCAGAGGGTTATATGCAGTTTTTCCTTCGAACGGGAAGTTGTAGTCGCTGATGCAGGTCTCGGTGCCGTTGTTCAGGATGGCACATTTATCGGAGGATCCGGCGAGTTCGCCTGCTACCTGCTTGATGAACCCTGGAACACTCATCACGGACAGGTCGGATTTGGGACAGACGTTTAGGATGCTGGAACTATTAGCAGGCATTACGAAAAGGATCTGTGGACTCACTTCGATACTGGCCAGGAAAACTCGCAGCATTCGCAATTGTAGAGAACAGTGTTGTCTCCGGCGGCAATTACTTCGCAGTCAGAACCTTGTGACAACTGGGAGATTGATGATAGATTCCCATAAACGTAGCCAATGTTGCAAGCTAAAGAGTTGTCAGCTTGTGCGGTGCTATTTGGGGGGGGGGGCTCACAGCATGCACCGGCAGAAGCATCATTGGGAGCAGGGTAGAATGGGACATCGGAATTCTGTTCCAGGCCCGCGCCATCAAAGTACGACATCGCAGTGAGTTGGTATGCGCAAGAGTAAACCTTGTTATCCATTCGTTAGCTGAAGGAAGTGAATTCGACATGAAAACAAACCTGATTCCAGCAGCTTTGGAGCCAGCAGCCTACATTGCCTGCCAGCCACAATGCCTCACAGGCATTCATACATGTATTGTACTCTGGTGTTCCTTTCTTGTTGTTGTTGGCGCAAGCTGTTTGGCAGGAGACTCCTGTGTTGCTGTGGTCATTGTAGCAGGAGACGTAGCCCGTCGAGTCCACGCATCCTTCCCCTGTCGGATTCCAATTTGTTGTGAAGTTTGTTTGGCCCAGCGCCGTAGAATAAAATGCAAAGAAGGTCGCGACAGTGATTGTAAGAAGCTTCGACCACATATTAAAAGATAGAAGTAACGACTGGCGATAATGATATTCTAAAGGATAAAGGATGCGAAACTGGGTAGGGGACTGTGGAATAGGTTGAATACGAATGGAAATTGTGACGAGACAAAAAGGGTGTCTCCGGACGTCGGTCCTCGGGTTGAGTGACATCGTGCGGGACGGGGGGAGGGATCATAGGCATGGGCATGGGCCCCTAGCCCCTGCAGCCGCCTTATCTTGAGCGGCCATCCCACTATTGACACGAAGCCGCCGAAAAGCACGACAGGCACGAAAGGTACCCTGAACGCCGCTCCGGCACGATGTTCGATCTGGAATTGGTGCGGTCTGCTGTGGCGTCGCTGATCGGGGGGATTGAATCTAGGTAGAACCACGTACTTGGCTTCTTGATGGTTTTCTCTTCAATACTGCATTTAAGAACTGAGCGATTCCAATAAATATGAAGTAGTAGTAGCAATACTACCGGAAATAGATCTATTGATACTCCTGCACCTCGCTTAGCACCGCGTGGAAATGACCCTTGAGACATTGCTGCATTGGGTTCACCAACCAGACTTCTATTGGCTAAGTTCTTGCACATAGCAGAGCATTGGCCCGCCAGACTGGTATTGGCCTCGCGCTCTGAGGCTCGAGACTTTGAGGCTTAAGGCTTGAGGTTTCATTAGCTTGGACCGGTTCGCAGATATGAGCGATGTCTCTTGCATCACCAAACATGAGGTATGGAGGTGCATCAAAAAGGCACTTTGCTACTTACAATCCGATCGAAGATATTGTGATTCATACTCAGAAAGCATCCAAATGAACCCCCTTCCAAACGCTCTCAACAGAAATGATCCTGGAATGGAAACTGATGGAGTCTATCTATGGCTGAATCACACAAATTTGCACCGTGTAAAAAGCAAAACTTCTGCCACTCTCCCATTTCTCTCTCTAACCACCACTAAAACCTCTGATTAAGTTCCGCGTCTTGAAGATGGCATCAAACGGCATCTCGTTCATCCTTGAACGCATAACTCTTCCCAAGACCCTCCATAGAGACGGGGGTGAAGGGGCGAGCCCTTCTTCTGGCCCGGAGCAAGAGCGAATGCCAACACCAGAACCAAGCCAGGTTGAAGAATACGGCCCCATGTCACCTCTACCCACTGAGGTGCGATTCGAGGATATCTTAAGTGTGATCTAAAGAGAGAAAACCGAGAGTTAGCGCATGGGTGTAGATGTTGAATGACCAAAAGAGGATCATGGTCGGGTCTGAAGGGATTATATTTAGAAGGAGAACGATGAGAATGTACCAGATAGCAAAACACACTCAAAAATACCCAACCATTTATTCTTTCCCCATTACTCCAACACGCCAAGTGCCAAGGTATCCCAGTCTATCTATCCCTAAGCCACGCTCTAAATCAAGCAAGACCATAAACACGTCTCGCAAAACCGACCATCCTGTCTTCCCACCTACCAACACCTTCGCTTGCAGCCTCGTAGTGCATCTCAGGAAGCGTGCTGACGCAGTACTGGCCGTCTAGAGCACAGAGCATGCCTGTTTCGCGTAAGTACGTGATTCATCATCATTGCTCGTCTTTATCGTCATTGGTGATTGTCGTCGTCGTAGTCGCTGAGGGGTCTTCATCCATTCCAATCACCAAACACAATAGCATTACCTTCGTTCCCCGCTTCCAGCTCCTCGCTCCGCTCAACCGTGAGCAGTAGCTTCGTTGATCTTACAAGCAGCTCTGTTATTCATTAGCTAGCTTCGGTTCGTCTTCGAATGGGGAATGTACCTTCATAAAACAAACAATAGCTAACGTCCCTCTCCTCACCCACCCGATATGGCGGCTCAGCAGGATGTGCCTCTCTCTCCACCACTGTGACTCTCAACCCCACAGTCTTCTTGGAGTCCGCCCAAACTATCTCGGCTGAGAGGTCTCCCTCGTTTGTCTCGCCGCATTGAGCTCGCTCTGCTCGCTCAGCAAGCCAGTCCCTCCACACTCTCAATATGCCCTCTCCCACATTGACGCACGAATGAAATAATCCCTGTCGAGGCGAGGTTTTCACTAGGTTTGCGCGTGTGCAGAGCTGAGAGAAGAGTTCGTGGGATTCGAGGTGGATATCTTGAGTTACTAGCTCCTCCTTTTCCTTTCTCTCTTCTCCTCCGCGCTCGTCTGTGGGTTGTGCAGGGGCTGGGATGGGAAAGAACCATCCACCTCCATCTGCGAGACCTGCTCCGAACCCTCCTCTTTCTGCGGCAGGTTTCTGGGGCCGGAAAGAAGTGTATAGATTCGATAGCTCCGTGAGGGAGGAGGTGTGTTCGGTCTGCGTGGAGTGAAGGGTGAGGGTTTGCAGGCAGATTGAGTATCCTGCTCCGCTGTGGGAGGTGTGAAATGCTTCGAGGAGTAATTGATGGTTTTTGAGTGGACCGACTTCTGAGATGCGGTGGGATAGGATGGTAAGGATGAGATCGTGGATACGTTGGGAGGTGGTTGTTAGAGGGAGGAGAGTGAGGGTTGGGAAGTGGGAGAGGATTGAGATTAGGATCTGATGATTGATTTATTATCAGCCAATTGATATAAGAGAAAGTCTAGGGGGAAAAGTACCTCGTTGGGTAGCGAGTTAATTGTAGTAAGAGGTATCACCATGTTGTCGACTTTTTCGGATCAAACGAGAGGAGAAGAACAAAGACACAATCCCACCCTCCAAAACCTTGATGGAAGACAAGTCCCAGATATATCTTTCCAGCGCAACCCTTTGCATAATCTGTTGATCGCGTCTCCCGTTCGAGTGACTGCTACGAACGTGTGTCGTCAGCTTGGTTCGGGCCACGATGCTGCGAATCAAACGTTCTGCTTCTTGATTTCCGTCCGTAAGGTGCGATAAGGATTAGCCTACTTGTCGTATTGCCTGGTCGTGGCTAACTGTCAGCTTGTGTACGAAGACCGTGCCGCCCAATCGGCGATGTAAGGCCGCCAGCGTTGATATCAGCTCGCGTACGTTAGCCGTTTTTGTATGTTGCGCAAGAAAAAGAAATGTGGCATTCTCATATACTAGCAATGGGGTGTTTTCACAGGAGAGAGACTGTGAAAGTGGGAAGAGAACGACTCAGGGCCATGTTCCATGATGAAAATGACGCCAGTGATGCTCCGAAGATGGTCGCAATACTTGCGATAAGCAACCCCTGTTCAATGCCCAATCAAGGCACCCTTGTGCTCGCTGCTATTCCCGTAAGGGAATCACGTGAGTCAACTCCCCATACCGTAAGGTATTGGCCTATGCTCAACACATGAACGGCGGACTATGATTGAGCACCTGTACGTGGTGTCCGCTACGAACCTGGGATTGAGCTTAATTGCAATATGATCTCAGAGCTTAGACTCAATCAGGTAGAGTTGGAAGGGATTGGTTGCGTTGGACAGAGTTTGAAGTTTTCCCTGGGAGCGAAATTTTCACTCGGCTTAACGGCTAACCCGACCAAAACAGAGGCCCTTACTACCACGACGACAATTGGCAATAGAATTATCACTCGTCTTAGCTAGGAGTACGGCGTAGTGACCCGTACGACTATCGGTGTGGACGACTGACTCCTCTGGAGCACCTTGCAGAATTTTCACGTCCGGGCGAGAATAATAAACCCAGCTTGAGAACCTGGTCCTCTCCGACGTCCTGACAGACTCGAACTTGATGGTTATTATAATCCCGACTTATGTGGGGCCACGTAGTAGGAAACTACGAAAGGGCAGAGGGAATGGGGGGACGACGATGCTCGAATGATCTCCAGACTGCAGAGGCAGGCCCGAGGACGTTTCTGGACTACAACTGGGTACGGGGGTACATACAAGGACAGATTGTAATAAGGGATGAGAGGGAAAACGACTGGAATGCTTGGTTATGCTATTGGACAGAGGTTGTGGACGAGCTGGAGATAGGGTCAAAGGAAGGGGGACATTGCAATGGGGGCACCAAAAACAACCCGTAAAAGGGACTAACGGAAGCTCTCTGTGGAACTGTAGAAACACAGAGGCCTTTGAAACACTTGGTACGGCTGTATTTTTCCCTAGTAATAGGGTTTTTTGTATATAGCCTCTAGACCGCAACCGACCAGGGGGTTATTCCCCTGGCGTCCTATAGTCCTATGGGCTCACCAGGACGGGGCCACGGCCCCTCACTCCGCCGGACGTTAAATACAGACACACACACACACACACTCAACACATGAACTGCCGTGTGTGGGGGTTTAGTAATAGTATTCAAGGCTTAGTGAGAGCATTGTAGGCTTAGTAGTAGGAATAGTGGCCTTCCCTAGTTGCTTGGCTAGGTGCTCACTGACGTCGTTCGCGCCGTCGCGGACAGTTACGTGAGAACCAGCGATTACTTAGGACTCAGTATGACTTAAAGCAACCTCGCTTTGCTGTTCGATCTTCTCAGTAACGGCGAGCACCGATTGGCATAATTGACGATTGACCTTTTCGAGCCTAGCTTTTGCATAAATGTAACCTTATTTCCCATCAGATGAGGACTGAAAGATTAGGAGACGAAGGAAACAACACTGCACCTAGATTCTGACTGTCCGAGTACTAATCGCCTTTTCCTAGTCTATAAAACTGATAGATACAACTGAGCATCCTGAAGGTCTTTGCAATCATAGATGATAAACCGAGGCTCTACTCGCAGCATTTCCGCACCCTGTCGACTTCAAACAACAGAGAATTGCTCTTGATTCCTCACCTTATATTTCCCAGCAACTTTGCGGGATTATCAGGTTCGGGGAAACGATGCTGTAAATTTGAAGGTTAGCAAGGTCACGTGCCTCTTGACTTCCAGCGACTGCAAGGAGCGAGATTCTTGCAGAAGTTGAGTCTCAAAAGACAAGATGAAGGGAAATAGCGACTGAAAGAATATGACCTGAACCACACCTCAGTTGGAGTCATGGGCTCATGGGTCTATAGAATTTGTCTCAACTCTGGAGTTTGAAGAAGACGGAGCAAACGGCAGGAAATGAAAACCGCCAGGCTTCAGAGGCAAAAACGGAATTACTCAACACGACTTTGAACACTCCCGATGACACGGGTGATCATTGGCATGCTTTTGAAGCTCAGTCTGCACACACTACTTCCTGCTTGTCTCAAACGAACGGCGCATCTGTGTTGTTCCGCAAACAAAGTAAAAGATCTCAGCCACCTGAGCGAAATATCTTGTGAAAACGATTTGAAGGCGCGAAACTAAGCTGCTGAAGATATGAAACGGACGAAAATGTTTGTTGCCGTTCTCGGAAGCTTGACTCTGTTCTCACACCCCCTGCCAACCTAAAATGTTAGCGGGGTCGTTGCTTGACACGTGAAGCGAGTTTGTTTCTCAAACATCCAAACAGAAACCTCCCTCATGACCAACACGCCAGACACTCTGACGCAAGACATGATTTTTTGACCGCGCGCTGTCCTTCTCTATTTCGTTGCCTCTGTGCGGTTTTCTTCACTCTCGTTCAACATCCAACGAAGATCGTATCCCATCCTTTCGAACAGACTTGAACACATTGAGGGGTTGAACAAGATGGCAGACGACGGACAGACGACAGACACGAATGGCACTACGGGTACGTCGCACACAATCTCCGTATCTAAACACGGGAGCTGGCTGACATGAGCTCTGCAGCACCATGGAACGTAGAAGCCGTCCTTGCAACTATCCCGGGAGGACCCCCAGAGACGGACTCATCTTCCCCAGTACCATTCTTCCATATGCTTGAGCGTCTAAAGACGACAAAGCGCGAAGGATGGCGACGGTTTGGCATTGTTCAGTACGTTCGCTCCGTCCTCCTCTATCTTGTCTCCTGGCTAACATTCGTGGAGCGGCGAATCGATAGCAGACCACATGTACCGCATGTCCCTAATCTGCATGTTCGCTCCTCCTTCCCTCGCCTCTAAAATCAACATCCCCCACTGCTCGAAGATGGCGCTCGTACACGACATGGCAGAGGCGCTGGTCGGTGACATCACGCCCGTAGACGGGGTTCCAAAGACGGAGAAGAATCGCCGGGAGAACATGACCATGGATTACTTCACCAAATCTCTCCTTGGAAAAGTCAACGGTGGCACCACTGGTCAAGAACTCAAGGATATTTGGCAGGAGTATGAGGATGGCGAGACGATGGAAAGTAAATTCGTGCATGATGTTGATAAGTTGGATCTGGTGCTGCAGATGGTGGAGTATGAGAAGGCTCGTGATCATAAACTAGATCTAGGAGAGTTCTCGTGGGTTGCGGGCCGAATTGTGTTGGATGAGGTGAAGGTGTGGGCCAGGGAGATATTGAAGGAGCGAGAGGAATTTTGGGCGGGCAAGGAGCATACAAACTTTTACGATGCGACGCAGCCGGATGCGAAGTTGCTGTCGCAAAAGTTAGAGTATTATGGAGATAAGGAAGAAGGCAAGGTTGAAAAGCCGTGAGCTGCTGACACTGGGATGGAAATGGGTGGGTAGATTCACGATTCTGATGATTTATGCCTACTGAGATAGACAGCTTGGGCGTTTGCAATGGTTGAAATAATAGCTGGAGGCTTTCTCCTCTCAGACGATTATCGGAACTAAAAAACGCGTTCTAAAATCTTCCGTCTTGCCTTCTATATCTTTTGATGCCTTATGCCTTTAGAAGGTCACTTGAAAATTTTGCGGATGTTGACATTTGCGGGGTCAAATTGCCATGGCAACACAAAACATCACGCGCCCCAGCACCAAACTCCAATCTAGGCCCTCAACCTTTCACGTTCAAGCTCCAACTCAACCGCAACAGCGGCCACATCGCAAGGTGCGCATCCACGAATCAACAAGCTATCTCTCCTGCGCTATTGCGACTGGCCATCAAAATTGTACAACAATCCCGTCGTATCGCATCCCAGTTTCCAGCTCTTGCACTCGACTGGGTGAGCCGCGTCGTCAGCCTCGGCCTTTGCATCCTCACCGCATCATCCTGACTCTACATCAGCCTGATTATCATCAGACCTTATCGCCTCCCTCCATTCCTTCCTCCCTATCCCTCAACAACACGACGACGAAATGGTCGTCTAGATACCCGCAGCCATGACGAATTCTCCAAACACAATGCCCGGCGCATTCAACTTCCATCCTCGAGAGCGAGAGCCTGCTGCGCCTAGATTGTCGGGAGCAAAATCGCATATCTTCCAGCCGCCACGCACACCGAGCGCCAGCGCAAGCAGTAGTTTAATCCTGACGAGGAGTACGCACAGCGTCATGAGTCTTTCTTCCACTGGTGACGTGGGATCGGGACGGCCGAAATTTGCGGCGCGGAAGAGAACGTTGGAGGATTATAATGAGAGAGGTGATACGACGCCGAAAAATTACGGCGGGGATAATGGATACTTCTGGCAGGGAAATGGAGGCGGAGGCTTTGAAGGGGGAGTTATGGGGGAGGGTACAGATGGCTGGGTCCCAGCATCTCCGCAGCCGCTTGTGAATACTAGATATGCACTTGCTGGAGGCATGGATACGCCTTCTCTACAAGCAGCGCGCGACGCAGAGCTGGGTACCGAATCATACAACGACGTCGCATACCGGAAATCCCTAGGGGATGATACGGAGCAGTCTACCATGACGCGAGGAGGATTGTTTGGAGAGCACGAAGGCCCGAGCTTCTTCCCTGTGGAACAAGATTTTGGTCGAGAAGCAAATGGTAGACCTCGATATGGCGAAAGTCCGCGCACAGCAGCTTGGTCCAAGACCGCTATCTCTGTCGCTGGCGCTGTGGTAGGCAAGGTCTGGGAGTTCTGCCGGAATAGCACGGCAATATTCTCGGGGTTCCATGCTGGTGGCGGAACTGGCTACCGACTTAATCCTGAGGACACAGCGAGGAATTTCGAGGTCATTGGGGAAGAGAAGCAATTGAATTATGGTGACAGAGAAGGTACGCCATTACCAGGACAGTATCCAGAGGAGTTAGAGTTCATTGGTGATTACATGGACAATCCCACACCCGAGCAAACACCACCTCGTCCTTCCAAGCGTCGACAAGTCTCATACAACTCGAACCCAACCCCAAATACCGAGAATGAGTTGGCGAGGAATTGGGTCGTTGTCCCTCCTCCTCTAACCTCTACACCATCAACGCAAGTAAGAGGACCAGCGCGATACTCAATGCCAACGTCTTCAAGTTCAGCGAGAAGATCGGTCATGGCAAATACATCCCGTCCCGCCTCCCGCGCAGCATTCAGCACTGCACCACGCCAGAAACCTCACCTTACGTCCCGTGTCTCGCATGCTGGTTCGCCTGCCCTTACCTCCACACGTGGCGCTTCGTATGCTTCTCCTCGTCACTCACCTAATGCTTCTCTTTCTGGATCGAGAATTCCCGTTGCTGCTACAAGTGCGAGGGTGGGAAGCCCAAGCAGGGCAGGCGCGGTGGATAGTCCGGCAGCGAAGGAGGCAGCGAGGTGGGCAGCGCTGAAGAGAAAGGAGGAACGAGAGCAGGATGAGAGCTTGCGTCGTCTCGATCGGCAACTTAAAGACCTTATCCGTGAAGGCAAGGAAGCATTGGGTACGAAGATTGAAGTCGACATCGAGGATGACATCAGACCTAGTGCTGGGATCAAGAAGTGGGCATTCTGAGCCGAGCTTTTCAGGGACACTTGCGGATGTTACGAAGAAAGGGGAAAGAAAGATGGCAGGAAATATGTTTGTGTAAAATGTACAGAATGGGAACCTTCAATTCTTTGCGCATATTCAGGTGGATTGGGCGTCTTTGGTGGATCCTGCTTTTCTGATATTTGAGATTTGGGAACGAGGGGGAGTTTGGCGCAAAGACAAGATACCAGATCATACCAGACGGTCTTTTTGGGGACGGGGAAGATGTATCTAAGATGAGAGGAGCGGCGTTGATGAGTCCACGGCCGGGGTACTAGACATAATGAGATCACTTCCATGAGCCTGAAGCCCCTACTATCGTGTTGAGTTCGTGACTTGTAGTTATCCCTTTTTTTCTTTCCACCCCTCGTGGCTTCTAGTTTTGGCGATAAATGGCGAGTGCCACTAGAGCTTACCTAGCATGCTCTCGACAATAACCATCAATTCTTTTGCCATTCAAATGCTCCCGGGATTCTCGCAAAGTGAGATAATGGAGAAGCCAGTGCTTCGAACAACAATCTCTGTGTCACTCATATCGAGCCATGAAGAGCAGGCACCCATCCCGACTTGCAAAAGCTCGAGATTTGGAGAGGGGCTCACACAGTTCTATGTATTTTCTCTGTTTGAGTTACCCTTTCCGTTCAATGGTCCTCAATTCTTGAAAAATTTAGAGAATTGGCATCTCCATGTTCACTTTGCAATCCATGAAGAAAAAAATTGCCTTTGGAGGGGGAGATTATCCAAGTCTTTGTCATGATACCAACATTGTTCTGTTGATCTACCCATCAAGATATCTTTATTCCAGGCCCTTTCACAGCAAACGGCACCATCCCCAAAGCCGGATTATTCAAGATACCTTCAACCTTCTCAATAATGATGATTCCCAAACCAGCAACATGAACACAAGATACCCCCGCTTTCCTCTGGCTCCACCGAACTTCCTTTCCGATGACAAGTTCACGCACAGATACTCAAGACAGACCGACCACTGCTCCTCCACCCGAGTAACCATCTGAGGAACTACATTCCACTTGGCGGCCCACCCTTCCCTTACCTCATTCTCTGAAATACAAACTCACGATGCCCTCACAACAAGACTTTCCATGTTGCAGTAACGTGCATTCTTCCCTTTGTACTCGAATTTCAAACTGACTCTCTATTTTGGATTGTGGCAACCACTGGCTCCTTGAACGGGTCTCCTCTCAGGTCGTGTTTTGCGTGGATTGCGGGCATTATTGCGGGCTTAGCCACCACATCCCCCTTGGCTGTCTCGTTTTGACCGCTCTCCCATGCGTCCTGATTCTTTTTGGCCTCTGGAAGCTTGCTAGGCTGTTGTTCAGTGCAGTGGAAGGACTTTGCACTTGGCTTCTGAACTGATGGAGAAAGCGGGACACTGGGGCTTACATCATGTGGTTGAGGGTTTGGGAAAGGGCCTGAATGCAGGGGAGGGGTGGATGGCTTCGTGGGTAAGGGAATACAAACAATGCATTTTACAACAATGCTGGCTGAGACTGAAGGCTGAACAGATTTATGAGATTATCGCTTGCGCCCACTTGATTGGCCTGCGTCTTATCTCGTGATATGATCCTGGTGAAGGTGTTTGTACAGTACACTCTTCCTCACGTTCAACGCCATGGCCAGCGCGACCAATAGCACTCTGCGTTCACAGCCTCTATCTTTGCCCACTTACTGTCAGCTCCGATGATTCGCGCGTGCACTGCTGATCTGTAGCCATGAGCTGAGCGTCTCATAACAAGGGTCCAAATTTCTGAAACGTTGCTGAAATGCATCAATTAGGGGGGAGAATTTGCTTTTCCAGGCAATTGCTCGCCCCATCCCCGCTCCCGTGTTTGTTTCCCACCTCAGAACATGCGTCCGACAACGGTAGAAGAAGACTCTGTACCATCCTTATGCTATAAATTCGCTGTGAATATTTGAGCGAAATTCTCGCAGATTACTACATTAGGTTCTGTCGATATGAATCCTTTCAGTATCGTTGCAAGCGTGGACCGTGTGCGTAGTCTGGTCTCTGTCCTCGAGGATGTCAAGAACGCTCCTGAAGATGTGGCTGCTCTTCGGCGCGAGCTTTCAGATTTAAGGACGACATTCGAAGAATTGCAATCTATACCACTCATCTCCTCCTCGCTTTGTCATTGCATCGCTAGGTGCCTTAACGGCGTATTAGGCCTCGAGGGCTTGATAGGGGACATCGGATCAAATATTAAGATGAGAGGCAACGAAAGGACCAGAGCAGCCTTCGATTCTTTCGTTTGGGTACGAAAACGTCGAAGAGTTGACAGAGTTAGGCAACAACTACGAGACAGCATATCTTCGCTCCAACTCGGGATCTCGTCTCTGAACCTGTGCGTTACTAATGGTCGTAACCTTTTGATTGATAGACTGATGGCGAGTAGCATAACTCAACTCAACAATTCTGCCACTTCTAAGTACTTCAAACTCGAGATCCAGAATTTTCAACCCCAATTAGGACTCAGTAGTGCAAAACTGCAAGAATCGGACGCCGTGACTGGCCTAGCTCGTGAATCAGTGACGATACCAGGTGCTAATGTGCGCACATCATCCCAGGATCAGTTTGTCCAAAACCCAAACAACAAGAGCCGAAAATTTTGGACCTCGTCGGTTGCTGGGTTCCTTGGTCTATTCATAATAGAAGTCACTCAACCTTTTATGCACGCCGAGAATAGTCATCACTGTCCAGGATGGCTCGATTTTATTCGGAACACAACATCTATCTCAGTAACATATTATTCTCCATGGAGTTCTCCAAATCCAGTTGTCAGGATAAGCTACCAAAGACTTACCTGTCCCAGCATTGCCCTGTCTTTCCCCCGCATACTGCCTCCGGACTCAAATATATTCGTGTATATCCGAGCCGGTAGGATTGAAGAAGTCAAAACTTTACTGCTAGAAGGACGAGCCTCAGTACAAGATGTTGCAGCTCCATACGGCTTATCAACCTTATCAATGGCCATGTTGTATAAAAGAATGGACATATACAACTTGCTTGTTGCTGCTGGAGGGAATAGATGCCATCCTATACACTCAGATGCTTCCGGGACCGATCAGTTGGATTTTTGGATGAGTTTTGCTTCACAAGACTACAAAATCTCGGCTGCAGAGATTTTGCGAGACGAAACACGTCAAATAGCCGCTCCTATGGACGCAGAAATTCTGAGTGGGCATGTCTCCTGGCCTGGAGCGGACTACGACTCCTTTACGCGGCTTCAAAAAAGTGTTCTAGGTTTGACGAGCGAGTCTCTATACACACTCTTGCCTCAAATCACCTGCATCGATGAGGTCGACTCCCTTGGCCGCTCTGCGTTGCACCTAGCAGCTTACAAATCCGACTTTCATGCTATTGAACTATTGCTTGCAAGGGGTGCAAAGTCGGGACTGATAGACAACACAGGCAAAACGCCACTGCATATCTCTGCAGCTCTTGACTCAGTCCCTTGCACCAAATCCCTAATAGCTGGAGGAGCAATTCTCATTGTACGGGATCAGTTTGGAAACACCCCTCTACACCATGCCTGCAAGCTGGGACACCTACGAGTAATCAAAACTCTCCTCGAGTACGGAGCCGATGTCAAAGATCTCAATTACTTTGGAGAATCTCCCATCACTTATGCAAATCTGGGAGGCCACTTACCTGCAGTTCAACTTCTTCAAAAATACGGCGCTGATCTGACTCATCGGGATAAATTAGGGACTACTCTTGTGCATGACGCCATTTGGTTTAATTCTCACGATGCTTTGGAGTTTTATTTAAAGATGCCGATGAGGATCGACCAGAAGCTGCAGAATGGAAAAAGTGTCCTTCATATCATGGCCGAAGAGGGTGATCAAATCACGATACAAATTTTCCTCGACTTCGCTCAAAATGGCCTAAGTACTTTGAATATTGAGGACACTGATGATCGAGGTCGGACTGCCATGGATTATCTAAGGTCGAGGAGAGACGTCAATGAAGTCTGGCAGCTCTTTCAATCAGTGCTGCAGCGTGTACGCGAAGCGTCTCAAGTTTCAGAAAGCATGGGGCACAGTGAAGTCTTCTGGGATGCTGTCGAAATTCAGCAGGAATTTTGAAAGGCTTTAGCAAATAAAGTTAATCAGCGATTAGCCAACCTGCTATTTTCAGAAACCCCCCCATTGTTAGTGTAATCGTATTCATAGAACGCTCAACTATAGGGAGATTCTATAAGAGGATTAATAGAAGTCCAGAGAGCGTACGTTGCATGGTGTCTCTCAGCGCATCAGGAGCGTGGGACTAAGAGTAGAAGCGTTGAAGATAGGAGTGAATATCAGCTGTGATTCTTGGTCCTCGAATCATTCTCGCATGAGTTCTGAGTTCCTTTCAGACCTTTCGAATAATAGACGTGGAAAAATAGTCACAGATTCATTTCTATGAGACAGTTGCTCGGTGAATGATCTGGCAACACCGGGTACAAGTAGGGTTTCAAAAACCAGACAAAGATCCCAAGAGTCTCAAAGATTTCACACACACAAAAATTGCACTCCGAAATGACGAAAACACATCCACTCTTTGACATTTCGGAATCTTACGTCGAGATCGACGGCTGGGTAAGTCTCAACCTCTCAAATTATGCCCCCCTTTTCGGTTTATTCGGTTCAAGACATGCAGAAGTATTTTACGACTCCCCAGACAATGACGATTGCACTACCGAAAAGAGAACTATACTGACTTCCAATAGGTTATCATTGACCTCAACCCAGACACTGGTTCCATCCACGAATATGAGGACTACGACTTATCAGCTGAGAGCTTCCTAGATGAACTAAACACAATGGAGATGTTACCTTCCATGCGGATGCCTGTTCCGTCGACTTCAACAGGGAAGGTTTTCAAGAGCGACGTGACAACTTCAGATAGAGATGGAGATGGAAAACACACGTCTCACGGAATCTCAAGAAGTCACACAGAACATCCATATGGGCAACACGATGAGCGGGACGACGAGCACATTGCAACTTTCAGAAAGAGAAAGAAGGTGTGGGCTGAAATCGCTAAGAACCTATACGCTGCTTTGAAAGCTGATGATCAGCACGACGCAAATGTGAAAGACGCACATGATCTCAAGGATGAATCAGAGAGTCCAGAAGTCGAGGACTCACCGCGCCGAGAAGGTAGCAAAAGCCCTGAGACGGATGTGGACTTTAGACAGTCATCTTCTGACGGGACAGATTTTGAATGGGTTTTGAGGACTGAAAATGTTTGTCTGAAGGCTAGTGATACGGTCTTCATGGTCGAGGAGAACGGGATCGAGAGTGTGACTGGTGCGATCAGCGGTGATCTGATTGCTCAGAACGAGGAGACCGTGATTGGAAGCAAAGCAGTCACGAAGAAGGAACCGAAAAAAGCAATTCCGGTTCCGATGGACTATGCGAAGGAGATATCTAAGCACCAAGGAGAGAGTGAAGAGGGTGAAGAGAGCAGAGAAAAGAATCAACGGAGAAAGAATCGGAGGAACATAGGCCTTGCGGCAAGTGCTACTGCAGCAGCGATTGCTGCTATATGGGTGGTGGAAAGACTAGATATGGCTTGAAGCTGTACATAATTTTTCTCCCAGAGAACTTGTGAAATTGATCCTTGCCTTTCTCAAAATAGTTCTGTTCTGAATATTGTAATCTCGCCGGTGTGACTTGGGTGATTTTCAGTTCATTATGAGATGAGGCACTAATGCGTGTGATTGACTGGAGCGAGAAACTTCCCTTCATGATGGCTTCGTCATATCTTTCCTATTTCTATACCTTCTCCTATTATCAAGTTCTTCTTTAGCCACAGCTCATCATTTGAATAATAGAATTAGATGAAATTTTGGGAAAGTACACTGAGAACCAAGTTAACTTCTAGATCTAGAATAAACTCGCAAGAAATATGAATATTTCACAATATATACTAGCAAAGTATGGACAACTCTAAAAATAACGTATGCAAGTACAGATCACACGCTCTATTCTCGCATCCTACCTCTGGCAGTCTCACCCCTCCCCATTTCATCCGCAGGGTCCACGTACGCAGGTGGATCGGTCTGCGGAATTAAATCCTCATGATCTGTCTCATGTCCTTCATCCCTCAAGATATGCTGATAACCCGCCCTCTGAGCCTGTGGCTGGAAAATCTGATACGCCGGAACCGGATACTGTTGCGGTTGTGGTGGAGGGCTCACCGGAGGCATATGGCCTTGCTGGGCTCCCGTTAAATTCTGGAGGCGCACCGCTTGCAAAGTATTGAAGTCGTTTGATCTAGGTGGCGATGCGGGCCGGTATATACTATTACCTGGTAATGGATGGGGATAAACTATGCGAGGAGGAGCTTTTGCACGTCTTTCGCGTCGGTCTTGTCTCTTTCTCCAGATGCAGAGTAGGATGATGCAAGCCAGTACAACGCCACCAGCTATTGCACCTGTGACTTTCGTGAACTTGAATGTCGCCTCGTAAGTCGCTCCGGGTCCCCCTTGCTTCTTGTAAGCTTTGTTGGCAATAGCTGGACGATATGAAGAACTTACACACTGCCTCGGTAGGAGGATCAAACACCTGTCCTGGCGTTGGGGTGGCATACATTGCAGATTCACCGGCGGGATCGGTGGCTGCTGTATATCCGAGCGTCGGTGCTGCTGATACAACTGGCGGATTCCAGCCTGGCCAGCCAGCGAGGAGATTGGTGTCGGCATTTCGAAGAGCTTTGTAGTTTTCGTACCCACATCCGACGTGGATTATTGGGGAATTATCATTCGTTGCTGTATATACAGTCCCAGTGGCGCAGACGGATGAACTGTTGCTCATTATCAGTCTAGTCATCATGAAACTGCTTTGGGGGGTTTGTTTACCATCGAGAAGTTGTGCCGCTAGGAAACAGTACATATGAAGACCCGATGCAGTTTGTTGCGAAGGCGCATACATTGGTACTCGTAGGACAACAGCTGTAGAAAGATCCGCTGGTTGACAAAGTATAGTTTACATTACAAGTGTGCTCGATTGCTTGACAGAAGACCATATTAGCAAGCTTGTGGGGCTAGAAGCTAGGGGCCTTCACATACTAGTCCCTGGGTTACTCGGGTCTCCTCCTCCAAGAAATGCGTATCCTATGAATCTAGGATCATCGGGACTCAACTCGCCGTTGCGCTTCCTTAGCTCTGGTTTTGCGGTAATCGTCGCATAGTGCGGGTGGTGGATTGTTCTTGAAGCTGTACGTGTTGCGAACGATTCTAGCGATGCCCGTACGAATAGAGGTTGCTTCATTGAAAGTCTCGGCAATTTGCTTGGCAATTTGTTGTTGAAAATGTGAGGAATCGTCGTCACAAAAATTGAGGGGAAGATAAGAAATAGAAGTTCGTCACAGGCGCCTTTTTCTAAGACACCACCTAAATATCCATTTGCAGGCACCATACCCGAACGCTGGAACGGGGCTGTACCAAAACAAATTTGGAGGCTGAACTAAGGTCAATCACCAATAGATTGGGACGTATCCCGACAATGTGCATTATTGAATTCCGTTTTGAGCGATAACCACCACATGACCATGTGTTTCGATGTTGTGTTCTAGTGAGCTCTCTACCTCCGATGCGAGAACGGCGCACGCTGTAACTTCAACTTCGAACTCAATTTGGCGGAATCTGCCACCACCCGTCAAATAAAACATACCGGACATGTGGTGACTGGCAATTGGCAGCAGCTATGAGGCGGTGGGTGACTGCTTTTTTCTTTACCTGGGCTGCCCAAAAGAGAGTCCCGTATCCCTTCAAGGACTTCAATGTACGATTCGAACCTCAAACTTTGTGGTTTCACGAGCATTGATGAACTCGATTGCTCCCTAGTGGTTCCTGGTCCGAAATAACCTGAATGGCTCATGGAGATGTAAATTTCGACGACCAGCTCCCGATGAGCAACCATTTCGCACAGGAATAAATCGTGTGAACTGCACAATTCTGCTGCGAGAGACAATGTGTATCGATTGTAGTCCTGTTCATTTTCGAAAGCAGGGCTCTCGAGCTCCTGGTCGTATGTTCAATGATCAAACAGCAGACTACTGATACCACGAACTTGTCACCATGATATATTTGTCGTCTCGGATTCGTAACTGGATACTTGCCAGCGCTAGCTTCAGGAACTTGCATTCTGTAAGCCCGAACATCAGGGGAGCCGAACTTTGCAAGTTCTCGAATGAACCGAGGGAGACCCGTACAATTTGAGCTACTAGCAGGGCTGAGCAACTGCATTATCCTTGAATCGAAAGATACTGGGCCCACTTGCACCATTATGATGGTCCATCGCAGTCTGGAGTTGGTACTGAACATCGTTGTGTTCAAATAGCGGGTGGAGAATCCCAGTTTGAAGGGGTAATTCCAATCCGCCCCTAAACAGCTGTGAAGAATGGCCGAAAATGAAGGCGTCCATTAAAATCGGTTTTCGTCAGATTCATCCTTGATCAGGGGCCTGAGACCTAATCTAGGAGGAGCTATCAATATCGAGGACTGAGAAGGGTGATGCTGATGCGGTGTAATGCCCGGAATTGCTGGTACCTGGCTGGGAATCGTGTCATCCGAGAGAGATCGACTTTTGTTCTGAGCATAGACGTCGGGAGCTTTGTATCGATTTTCCTGCTGTGCTACATTCGCCTGTGATGAATTCGATGCCATGGATGGAGGAAGTGGAACGGAGGGACCCGCAAGATCTGTCTGGGACTTTGGATATGAGTAGTTCTGGATGGGGAACCGAGGCGGTGGCGGGAGACGAGGGGGCGAAGGTTGAGTGTCCGTAGCAAAATAATCATCGTCTGGGCCGTCATCGGAAGCATCCGCGTAAGGATTTGGAGTCGGCGTCAAGTGGTCTCCCATCCAGGGGAAATCGGTCTTCGGGATTTCTTCCGGTTCAGGAACAGGGCGAGCAAGCTTTTCCCTCTGAAGATCGATTGCTTGCTCCCAGTTTTTCATTTTGCTTTCAGTCGCGAACTTCATGACAGCATCCTCAATATTCGTGGCTCCTTTCCAGAAGACCTGGCAGGTATATGATCCTAGGAAGGGTTAGCTAGGAGTTCTTCACAATTTGGAAAGATTGGAAGTTACCCGGCTTGGAAATAGGCACGACATGCGTCATGTTCGTGACGAAGATTCTCCCCACAAGGTTCAAAGTACTTATCGAAGCTGGATCCGTGGTCTTTCCTCGTCTGAAAATTAAGCTGCGTGCAAGCTTTCGCGAAGGTGAATCCTCTTTACAGAGTATGAGGATCTTCTCATAGAAATAGGCACGATACTACTAGGGTAGTTAGGAAAGAGAACAAGAAGCAAGGGTTCAATTGTTCGCCGGGACTTGGTACAATGGTTACATACCGTTTTCTGGGGCCCTGATTTATCAGCAACAACCAGATCATCAAATAGCAGCAGCTGGCCAAAATTTTCGGGACGATGGTTCTTCCAGTCCCGAACTCGAGCTACCAAGTCCGCATGTGCCTCTTGAAGCTCTTGGTCTTTGATAGCGGCATTGACGGTGTGCAGAACGCGTTGTAGAATGAGAATGCTATGCGATACCTGAAGCTCCTCATATCCATGCATCTGCCGCAGAAGTTCCTAATTAGGTTTAGTAACATTCTCGCGGATCGTATAATGGGGCAGATGAAGGGATGATTAGAAGGAGAGGGCGTACCTTAAGAAATCCAGAGTATCTAGGCAGGCGATGGGATGGGAGGTAGAGTAATCGAAGCGAGTCTCTGAGCACAGAGCTTAAATTTTCGGCTAGATATCCATCCGGACCCGCTAGAACACGCCGGATGTATTCTGTCGCCCCGTTCTCATTCATGACATATTTGGCATATAGGGAAGACCTCTCAGACCATTTCCGAAACGGCGCTGCCCAACTCTGGCTTTCCCAAGGTTGACGTGCCACTGTCTCTATTGCAAGGAGAAACCGCCTCTGGGTGTCTACTAGTGGATATAACAAGTTCAAGATTGCAGATAACTTGTCATTTTGCAGACTGCGCTCTGTGTTAATTATCCTTTTGAATTCGAGGAGTTTTTCCAAATTTTCAACGTAGGTTCGTTCATCCATTAAGAATCCTTCTACAAGGATATCTCTAGTAGAAAGCTCGGCCCTTCTTGGTTCTGCCTCTGCTATCGTCGCGACATTTACGGACAAAATGTCTCCACTGCTCAAGAGATTATCAAGTAGGCGGTTAACAACTTTGACAACCTATATAATGGGATGAGAATCAAAGCAGTTAAATGAGAAGGGAGAAGGACCTACCTTGACGAATCCTGTTGAGTCAATGCCAAACAAGTCACTTATTGTGAAGCATTCATCCGACTTAAAGCCGAGATCACGTCTACAGACCTCAACAAACTTAACGGTCGCCACCTTCGGTATTTTTCGTTGATGGCCTCTGTAGTTCTCTGAATGAATGTAATGGGAGATATCTTGAACCCCCTGAATTCTTGCCAAGAGCATTAGCAAAGGAATACCTCGCCTGAAAACTTGCATGAGAAATGTTAATGGATCCTCTTCTTCGCTTTCAGTCCTTTGCAAGGCAAAGATTGGCGGAAACCCAGATATTTGAGATAGCTGCTCCTTCATATCAAGGCAACTTTGGTACAAGGGTTTTGCGCGTGGAGTCACCGCCACAGTAGTTGGAATTGGTTGTTCTGGTCTCAACTCGTAGTGCTGGGCATTCTCAATTTCATCCGGATACAATGGTAGTGCGATTGCGGACATGATTGAAACCTTGCTCAGGCTGAGACCTGAGAATTGAGACCAAGCATTCGTATGCGCTATAGAACTCCGGAAGGAGAAATCCATGGTGTCTCGCTGAGCTCTCCTATAAGGTCGAGAGGTCTCGAGATCGTTCTCGAAGTCAAAGCTAGACACCTCAGCCTCTTCTAGAGGATCTAGAGGCTGCAAGTTACCATCTTCATTTTGTACATTCGGCTGGTTCCGCTTTGAAAGATCGTCATCAACGCCGACGGCAATGCTGATGATATGGCTCTGGCGTTTGGAGACAATGGTGCCCACTTCAAATGCATCCTCCAAATTCATCAATCGCCTTGATAAAGCCTGATTTGTCTCTAAGAGCGCAGCAACATTCTTCAGCAACTCCTGCTGCTGCCATTCTGCACGGTGATCAGAATCGCTAATAAAATTAGTTATGACATTCGAATAAGACCAAATGGTCCTCAACGAGATAGACTTGCCTCTGCAGAATGGTCAATATTGACGTGATTGAGACCTTGAAAGACTGTAACCTCGCAAGCAACGCCACAAAGGCGCTTTCCTTGCTCGCCCATTGCAGACGTGCCTGAAGCGGTATGCGGGGACTAGCCGGTTCCGTGGAAGGCAGGGAGGGCAAGGAAGATTCGAGCTCCGAAAACAGGAGCACTCCATCAGTGAACACGGCGACGAGCTGATCGATATCGATGAGGGCAGCACGTTTCACTGGGATAGCGGCAAGATTCTTGGTGAGGCCGTCCAAAGCCAGGAGGATGGTGCGGGAATATACTACCTCAGAGTGGACTTGAGTGACGATCTTCGGCGTGTCTCTAGCGGCTGCAACATACGGAGCCAAATATTGGGTCACTTGTGCGGTTGCCTTGAGCAGACCGAAAATGGACGTGGTAATAGTCAAAGGATCCATCGTCTGCACCACTCTTGGGAGAGAATGCGAAGAGTGCGAGGTACAGCCTGATGAATTGAGAATGGAAGCTGAAGCCCTGCTCAGCTCAGCAGGTGTGGCTGAGTATCACGCTAAAAACAGTGCACCACTGTGATTGGTTGTTTGGACGGAGCAGCATCACGTGATTCACCCGCCCCTCCTTGAAAAAGGGGTTTACACCGGCCTTGCTTCTAGATGAACAGAAATAAGAGACAACGTTCTGTCCCAAGAAGCAGAGCAATGCTCCATGTCCTTACCACTACCCTGCCTGGCGCCTATGTCACTTTGCGACTCGTCTGGCACCCAATCAAAATCTTAATTCTATATTTTTTTTTTTGGAAGGTTCTAATTTCTGGAGGGATCGTTGGAGCTTCTCCCAAGCTGCGAATGTAATGAATTCATTTGGAGCTTTGGGTAATTGTAACATTGAGAGAACGAGAGCCTATTAAATATATCAGAATTATGAACATTGACAGTGCATTTAGGAAGTGTCAGAGTACTCGAAAAAAAACTCCTTGGTGTATTATTAATGACAAATGATGCTATCTTACAGTTTTCTATGCTGATGTTGACAATTTACGTCTCCTTCCTTGCACAATCTACAGCAAAGCCATTCCTCCCGCCATCGAGAACAAGACCGCCACTACCACCGAGAAAGCCTGGAAGTCAAAAGCTGGGATTCTCACACCATCACTCTTCTTAGAACTCGACGTCGCAGTCTCCGTCACCGTCCCACTCCCTGCACTCGCCGTGCCCGTACTCTCCGTCTCCGCGTTCCCTGCCTCCTGACTACCGGGACCGTTCAAACCCGGTCCGGTGCCAGCACCAGTGGTCATATACTTTTCTGCAGCGGCGGGAATTGCAGGCAAGTCATCGTTCGCAACATCCCATTCCGAGCTCTGCGTCGGGCATGTCGACGCTGCGGAGGTAGAGCTGGCACCGCCATTGCCTGTTGGGTTCGCCTGGGCGGCGTATGCCGATTGCAAGTATGTGAAGTCCGAGTTGGGCGTCACGGTATCCCCGGAGATTGTCACGAGGCCGTAGCCGTTGCCTTCTTGGCTATATTCGTACACCAGGCCGCCGGAAAAGACCCCAGTCATTTCAGTGTTGTAGAGTGCGGAGACCTCTTGGAACGTGCGGGTGTTGGTTATGCAGCCGTATTCAGACATGCTAGTTGCATCAGTATTCAGAACTTGAACTGAAGAAAGGGACACTTACAAGAGAGGGATGCCATATCCGGTGTAGTTCTGCACCAAGGTATCCCAGCCAGACGTCGTGAAAGAGGATGGATCACACCAGGAGTAGTCGTTGATAGCATAGAAGTCGCTGCGCTGATCATTAGTCCCACAGTTCATGTATTCGGCCATCAGTTGCTGGTTCTGTGCAACATCTGCGGCGGAATATCCGACTGGGATGGAACGATAACCTCGGCTTCCGATATACTGCTTCATATCTCGAGTGACCGCCTTCACATATGGTGCGCAGTTGGTGTTCGATGCATTGTTGATGACTTCATTACCGGACAGAAAGGCAAGGGTGTTAGGATAGTTGGCAAATTCATCGATGGTGGCGAATACGCTTTGGAGATAGACGCTGTTGTATGACTGAGCGGGATCGTTGCGGTTCAGGGAGTACTTGGAGGTATCAGTGTCGAGAATAAGGTAGATGCCAGCTGCAGCGAGAGCATTCATGCAAGTATCGTGGTTCACAGAATTGTCAACGGCATACACTCGAATGGTGTTGATGCCCAGCTTGGTGAAGTAGGGGATGTCTCGCTCGCAAGAACTTGCATTTGCAATCGGATCGGACTCGACTCCAGTTCCTCCTCCTGCAATTTTCATGGTCAGCATGGTGTCACGGATCGGGGTTGTGGGATGTTTGCGCACCTGGTTGATAATCAACGCCCCGAATGTAGAACCGCTCTGAACCTTGATAAAATGCTACAAGCGATCAGACAATTTGAATTGATTAAGATTGGAACCCAAACCATTTCCTGTGACTGTAATTGGAGTGATCGTCGTTGAAGCCCGGGGAACCAATACTGGAGTGCCGGCGGCTGCGACCTGCACTGCGAACCATGCCAGCCCCAGAACAACGGACGCAGAACTTTGTCTCATCGTGGAAAACTGTTCGGAAGAAAGGTATCAATTCAATGCAATGCAATCGTAATATCAAAAACGAGAGTAAGAAGTGAAGCCTTTCAGGGTCAGCCTTTCAGAGTCAGCCTCGTGGGAAAAGGAAGGTTGGGAGGGCATGCGATGATGATGCGGCCAAGCAAAGAAACGAGTGTCTTGGCAAAAATAATTAAAGGGAGGAAGGAAGCGACCCGAAGCACGACCTGGGAACGCAACGTATTAAAACGTCATCTAAATTTAGACTTGTCTTCGTGTTGCAAATCCCGTTTCAGAGCATTACGCGTCCGAGCCACTAAGTTGACACATGCGACTCCAGAGTGGCGATCGATGAGGGAACCCCCTGCCAAGAAAATTTTGCTAACCGAGCACGTGATAAGGGGCAAGCAAACACCAGCTGTCTCGCTAGGTAGGGAGATTGCTCAACGGCTCGAGCTGCCCAATGATTGAAAATAAGTAAAAAACGTTCTAGGACTACTAAATACTTGCAGTTTTGCTTAGGCGACATTTTATCAAGCGACTACACAACTGAAGTCGCTTGTTAAAACGGTCAATGAAGCCAGGACCCAGCTTGACTCACGTGGGTACAACTGCATAAAGGACGAGATCTACTTTCTCCTCCAATAAACCCGTGCCAACCTGCACTATAATATGACGTTTCATAAAGATAAGAAGGCATGATTCCAAGGCTAGGGGCAGAATCGCTTGCTGAATGTGCCCTTGAGAGATCGAGGGCTCATTGTGTTTGTTTGTACCGATCTTACAACTCGCGGGCTTCCAGAAAACGATGAAATGTTGTTCATGGGCTGTTGGAGCCAAGATTGACAAAACGAGTTCAGCAAGACAGGCAGCGATGATATGAAGATTGAAGAACAGACTATGTTTGAACATACGATCGACTTGACGCTAGATGGATTTAGACATTAGGATTTGTCTTTTGTGTTTTCATCATGTAAAGGCATTGGCGTAGCTTTGAATGGCGCAACTACGAGAAGACTGGAAAGAAAACAACGACTTATCACAATTAGAGAGCAGCCATTGAGAGCAATTTTGCTGAGTCCGACAAATGCAATTAATTTTCCTCTCGCCCCCCCCCCCCCCCCCCCCCCCCCCCCCCCCCCCCCTATTCCTGCAACTTGTCTTTCTCCAACACCTCCTCTTCTACCTCCCCTTCTACCTCCTCTTCCTCTTCCTCTTCCACCACCTCCTCCTTCTCCGCTGCCTCCTCCACCATTCTCACCAATTCCGCACAAGCGGCTCTTAGCTCCACCTGCTCCACCAGCTCCTCACAAGCGGCTCTTATCTCCGGCTCGAGGCGAATTTGCTTGGGAGGTCGGTGCTTTCTTACTAGAAATGGAGCCGTTAGCCAATGTCCCGCGCCAATTTCAGACAATCAATTTAACTACACGGCTAGCTGAAGAACGAAGCACTTACGTCCAGCTTCTACCTCTTCGCCTCCTTCCTGGCCTTCTCCTCATCTCTCTACCTATGCTTTTCACAAATCTCCACTCTCTTTTCCTCCGAAAGATCGTGCTGAAAGCGTTATATATTAGCCATAGTCTCCTGTAATTGACAAGAGTTCGGATATAAATTACCTTCATCTCCTTTGGAGGCATGGTGGTTGTTATGATGTATGTGTGTTCTATCACTCATTAGATATACTTACTATCAGACGACGCTCTACGAGATACGTGCCGTCCTTGTGTTGGGTTACATACTGTGAGGGATGGAGGTGGTTGAGGGAGGAAATTAACTTCAAAGCCAGCGAAAATTTATATTCGGTTCGATCTGTGCCAGCCTCCTTCATTCTGATCTACCTTTCTCCACTTGAATTTCCAATGAAAATGGAATGCATTTTATTTCTATATTGATCTTGCCATTGGAGGAAACACCGAGCGACGCCGTGTCTGAACTTCAGGAAGGTTTTTGGTTTGGCCCATATTGCATTCAGCAAGTGGCTAAGAACAGCTGCTATAACTCCCAAGGTTCCAGCTCAGGTTTAGGCAGTCCAGGACGCTCTGCCGCCAAGATGACACTGAAATATCACTTTCATTGAAAACAATTCGATGCACCGCCGTAAAAACTTTCATTGAGTAGAGTGAAGAATTGCCCCAAGGGCCGCAGACACACACAAAGTTCCCCCTCCCCTCCCCTCCCCTCCCTTCCCTTCCCTCCCCCCACCCCTCACGTCACCGACACCCCCGACAACACCAAGCCCGCCACACCCCCCTCCAAACCCACCAACACATCTCCCCCTCCCATCCCCTCCTCTCCCTCCCCATCCTTCTCACCCCCTTCCCCTCCCATCCCACCCATCTCCTCATCCTCTCCCTCCCTCTCCCACTCACTCTCCTCGTCCGAAGACGGCAACATCTCCCTCCCCTCCTCCCCCTTCGACGAAGGCCAAGGACATCCATCAGGAGCGCTCGGCCGCATGTCCAGCGGGCAGAGCCTTCTCAGAGGCCGGCCTTACCGCCAGAAAGTACGCCCAGGCCCCGTCCGGAGTCCGGCCAAAGCCACGCTCGTCGTAGACGAGACTGGCTTTCATCGCAGCCCAGTCCCGGCGCAATAGCTTCGGCGGGTTCTTCTTCCTCTCTAAAAGTTAAAACTGGTTAGCCATTATCTGACAAGACTCGAGAATTGGATATGATGAAACCATAATGCAGTCTAAAGGAATAATAGAGATCGGAGGCTGAGAAATTGTAGTCGAAGAATTGAACCGGCACCACGGCCCCGTCACAAGCTCGATCTCCCCATGTACCAGTGGGATGCAGGGGAACGAATACCATTGTTCTAATGGTATCTAAAATAATGAAAGGGGGAGCTTACTCTTCTCGGCCGGGGCAGGCGCCGCCGCAGCCTTCTCCTCCTTCGCCTTTCTCTTCTTCTCTCTCTTCCTCTCCTTTCTCTCAGCTCTCTTCTCGTCTTTAATGGTAGGCTGAAAGCGTATATTAGCCCTATTCTGACACAGATCGAACGAGAAGCCTCGAAAAGCTTCAAAGTTGAGCGAGGATCAGATCGGAGGGGAGAACTTACAACTTTCGGAGGCATGGTGGCTTTTTTTCGAAGAAGAATTTGTGCTATACCATATATCAGATAAATACTCAATGTACTTCGAACACCAGACAAGAGAGTTCCTGCGTGGGGGTGGGGGTACCTACTGATGGGAATGTGGTTGTTGAAGAGGAAGGAAGCCGGAACCGAGAAGGAAAATATTTATATTCTAATTTTTGCCAGCCTTGTGCCCTCGTTTCCTTCAGATTCACCATTGTTCCGTTTCTATTGTGAAGGAACCGAACTATATCACGTGTAGCTTATCATTGTCTTTGAAGTGAATACTCCAAATATCGTGACTTGACCCAGCCGAACAATAAACAATAAACGCCTGCTCCTGGCTCAGCTCCCGTTCTTCCCACAATCCTTACGATTAATACCTTCATAACTGGTAAGTGTTCACATTTAAGCGGCCAGCTTTATCTCAGGGTCGGCATATCGTGTATTTTCCTAATGTGATATAGCTATAACTAAGAAAAATTCATCCATGCTCGATCCTCGTGTCAAGGTCCTCCCTCCTCCTTCAAAGCGCGTTCCGCACCTAGCTCGCGCTAGTTCTTCAATACCAAACGCTATACCTGTCTGCTCGATATTCAATCAAAAAGGCATAGATCTTCTACATACACGCCCACGGGTTTCTATCACGGTGAGATAAACAACAATTTCTGCATCTCGACACACCCAAGCTGGTTCTCGACCTGCATAGCATATTGATTGAGATGCCATTTCCTGGGGATGTCCAGAGACGAAGCTCCACGCGTGCTGCACAATACACGTGAGGAAAGCTTGCAGCCGCAGGACCGCACACACAGTAAGGCAGGGAGGCATGTCATATTGGCAGGCACAGCACACGGAGGCCTGGTGGATTCGGGTGTTACAAGGTAGAACCTGACAAGATGATCTGCGATGTGACGGAGTCCGCGAGAGGGAACATTTATTGAGGAATCTTGGTTTCAGAAATATTTTCGGAGAAGGGATCAGCTCGACTGGGTTCACATCGCCCATGTGTGGTTGAGAGGATATATTGTTATTGTTCGCGCCTGCTCAGTACATCGAGATCTAATAGATATGTCGAAGAAGATGCTTTAGGAGGTTGAAGAAGCGTATGTCAGGTTTGCCAAGGAGTTAAACTCGACGAGTCCAGTAAAGAAGAGGCTAAGAGCTGATGAAGAAGGTTCGGGACTACAAACGCCAGGAGCAGCGTAGTCAGATATTCATAGCTCACAAAGATCTCACCAGTCCCGCTCTCTAAAGTCCTTAAAGTGCAATTTCCATCCTTTCATTCCTAGACATTTGATGCTTCTTACTTGTACCGAGTCGAAAGCGTACATTAAGTAACGCACCTCTAAGACTGCCAGGTGCCGCTGTGCTTTTGAAATCGAAGTTAGGGTGCAGATCTTCCCGCGGACTGAGGTGAATGTGATATTCTGCTCCCAATCACACGCGCAGAGTGAATGTCGCCGATCTTGGAAGCGAGGTAGGTATATGTACCAAAATAAGACTTTTTTCGGCTACCCAACCCTTGGGCTGTATGTCATCCTCCCAAACACTTCTATCGTATAATGAACGGCCGCAAAATATCCTGTATGTATGTCTGCTGCAGGAAAAATCGCCACTAAGGCGTGGGTCCGTATCGTAAGAAGTGGATGAGATAATAACATTACCCATCTACTTGGTTCGAATCCAAGAGAGTTTACTGGCTCCGGATGGGCTCAATTCCCATTACTATAAGCAACGCCGTACGCATCTAAGGATGTTGTTGGTTTCACTTAAAGGCTCCGCTTGTGGTGCCAGGTTCTCTTTTAACTTTTTTTTTGCGTACTTACGAGTCCTTGCGCTCTCGCTTGTTTTTTAATTCATTGTTCTCCGCTTCCTTTTTAAGATAATACTCGCTATATCACGTGGTAATTATCTCTTCTCTTCAAGTGAATATCCCTGGAAGCTTGGCTGTGAGAAAGGTATTCTGACCTATATTGTCTTATTACTTGCTCCCGACAAGGCATATACACAATCGGTAAGTGTAATACGTCCTATGCCATTCGATAAGGCATACGGTATAGTTTTCTAATATGTTGCAGCTATATCATACAAATCCATCCATGTTCTGCTCTTGTGTCCACATCTCCTCCTCAATCCGAATTCCTCGTGCCTTCTTTCCGTCATAAATCGATACCAAACACTATACCAGTCTGCGGGATTTCGACTTGAGTAACAATGTCATCTTCTCCATCAATGCCAATCAAGCTCGATAGCGCTGGAAAACAAACAGTCATGCCTACTTGCTAAGCCCTGCGCCTCCACCAGAGTGTTCCCAGGGACGCGACGACTCAACACCTGTACGCGGTGCGTCCTACAAACCTCCAGCACTTCTTTTTTTAAGAGTCTGCAGAGCCAAGATTGAGTCTCGAATCGGCACCAACGTACGAAGGGGTTTTCTTCTATCGACTGACGACCTTCGATCCTGCCACCATGTCCATACCGCGCCTTCCGAATATACCTACATATACAGAGATGGAGGGAATCGGGAACGCGTTTGGCGGAGTCGCAAAGAGGATAATTCTGCGCTCGAGGACGCTCTATGGGTATAGGAGAGAAGGGGAGGGGAAGGAGAAGGGGAAGGGGGTTTTAAGGGAGGAGGTCGATATTGCGCCTTCATACGCGCCCACACATTGTCTTTACGGACGTCACACACATTCTGGCTTCCACCCCACCTGTCCGAGAAGGGAGCAGTTAAAAGACTTTGCTAGTTATGCAAAGAGAGTAACTAGCCGGTCACACGCTTCAGCATGGAATGATTTCTAAGGCAAGGGCACTGAAACACCGCGGGATCAGGGAACCGGTGCTATTTAGGAGGGAATCTTTTCAACCCCTAATGGTTTTTGGCTCTTCTGTAAATAGGACTTTGCGTTCAAGAAGAACATCGCACGTCCCCATACCCTTCGGGATGTCTCTCAGACGTAAATAACTACTACTACGGTACTGCTACAGTGTTCCCAACTTGCATTCTCTACGGAGCCAGCAAAGAACCATCTATTTACCATTAAAGCTGCCCTTCACATAAACAAATGTAGTATAAAGTCAAGAGTCTTGTAGGAGATTTTCCACTGCTGTATATCCATGCATGTATACAGGGTCCTTTGTGGCGTACGAGGGCCTATTGAGCCAAAGTTTAGTAATGAGGCCCGCAAATATCAGTCTCTCCATTGGCAAGGTAGAATTGCCACATGCTGAAAGACTTCAGGTAGCTACAACATCGACAATTTCACTATCACAATTGAAAATAGAAGGCCATTTAGATTCGGATTGATTCATTGAGCTCCCGCCGGCCCCTCCCCCTAACCCCATTTCATCTTTCGATTCCAATTCTCCACCTTCTTCCTCTCCCTCTCCTTCTCCTTCTTTCTCCTCTCCTCCCTCTCCAGCCACTTCCCCATCTCCTCCTCATCCTCCAATCCCCCCGCCGCCTCCAGCGTCTCGTCCTTCTTCCTCTCGACCTTCCGCCCCAGCCTTCTCACTGCCCGCACCAACTCCTCGCGGAGTGGTTTGGGTGCGTCGCGTCGACGCAGAGGGCTCCTCCCCAACTCCTCTCTCCTCTCCTTCCTCTCCTTTCTCTTCTTCTTTTTTGCCACAAGGACCGCGTGCTTCTCCTCGGAGATTTGTGGCTGCCATACTATTAGTCTGCCGCATAGATCGTAAACCGCATGCAAGAAAATTGTACCAGGTCAAGCGGAAAAAAGTTTTAAAGCACTTACCATGGTTGCTTGCTTGCGAGATTGATTTGGTGTTATTCTGCTAGTAAAAATCAGATAAATACCCTTAATCCCCTCGGAAATGAGCACTCCTTGTTGTACTTACCGCGTGAGAGTTTGAGGTTGCCAAAGAACGGGAAAAGGAAGAAAAAGAAAAAAAATTCAGGTATATATTTTGTGTCGGCTCTGGGCGCTCATCTGATCTTTTCAATCAGTAGAGGTGAATCTCAAAATATGATTAGAATAAGCGAGGAGCTCGGTAAAGCGAAATATAAGAGGGTTATATATTAAAATAAGATCTTTTGTTATTAACATTTCTTGGTTGTAAGAACTCTTCTATTAATTTAAATGTCGTTAACCGCTCCCGCAAAATATCCTGTATGCTCGTGTACTGTACACGAAAAATCGACATTAGTCGTGGGATTCCGTAGTCATTTGAAAAGGTGGTTTGGGGACTGAAGCCAAAATACTTGATTCGAATCCAAGAATTTTTTTTTGGCAGTTGAGTGGGTTCGATTCCCAAATTCTAGTTAAAGAAAGCCGAACGCATTTCACGATGTAGTTGGTTCATTTGGCTTCGACTATAGCGATGCCAATTTCTCTTTTAACTTTTTTAATATCGCTTATTCTTCTTTTTTATTTTGCTCCCTCCTTTAAGCGAACTCGAAAATGCCATCGCTTAATACTCGTCTATCATTCGCAAATAAAGACTGATATAAAGAAAATTTGACGTCCTATCATGGAGGACGGCTGTAAATCCCCCCAGAACCTCATTTACAAATCTTTTAGAGGGGACCTCGACAATGCCTACTCTGCGGATATGGTAACGCACGTGGGATGCGTGGACCTAGTCCACTATATGACTTTAAAATCGATCATGCTCTGGATTCGATTCACAGTGATCATTACAGGTCAAGAGAGCGAGTCTCCGGGCTCGGTCTGCGATTAACTTTTGCTAAGGTAACACCCCCCCCCAACCGGCCACCTCGCTTAGCTCATACCACCATATTTAGAACCACTATAACTTTTCTATTCTTTGACTATTATACAATCCATTTCAGAGATACTATCTTTATCTAATTTAGTATTTTCCTTATTAATTTAGTAATCCCCAGTCTCTAGTTAAGCCTTTCTAATTGCCTTAATCCCTGTAAACTTAGAATTTGGACTAGTCTATATTTTATACTATTTCCTTGATTCTAACTATAATACTCTAGCTTCTAATTATTTAATCCGAAACTTATACTATATAATACGAAAATCCTTTTTATCTAAATCCTTTATAATCTTCCTGAAAAGAACTCTATAGGTTATAGAATCAGTATCTCCAAGTCTCGTAATCTGGCAAGTTTACTCTCTTAGTTCTTTATTCCTATTAGGGGTTTTCTAATAAATAAAAGAATTATTAATATTCCAGTCTAGTACTAGTTCCTCCTTCAAAGTTTTAGGAGTCCGCTAAACTTATTTATTACTATTTTCAAGTAATAATCAGTTTATTAGAGGCTTAGATATATTAACTAGCTATAATCCTGAAGCTCGCCACCCTGCCTTAATATTGGATAAAGTCAAATTACTTATTTGGGCTTTCCGATAATAAGCTAAGAAATTTTGCTTTCCAATAGGTATAGAATCGTTCAAAAGAGATAAAAAATCAAGTTACTTTCGGTAAATACACTTTAAGGGAGTGAAAATCGATAAATCCAGTAATTGGAGTATATATAAGATATATATAGATAAAAATAAAAGGTATATATTATAAGAAAAGTATTTCTATATAAATTCTGTTATTTCGTGACTTCCGTGACTGTCCAGAATAAGTAATCGAGTCTCTGATAGGTCATGTGGAGTTGTCTGGGGGATAAATACTTTTTATAACTATTCTAAAGTAGTTATATTAGTAGTTTAGCCGTTTTCAGTTATAGTAAACTCCCAGCCTTTGTAATCCTTTAGAATAACCGGAAACCACTACTATTATACTCCTTTATCCTTAAATATTAAGAATAGGTATAGTACTTTCCTTACTATAAAGATATATTTAATAAATAATATCCAGGTCTTAGAACCGGACTACTTCTTCTGAATTTTCTGGCAATCCATATTCCCAATTACTAAACCATTCTCTCCTTGGCCTTCTATAATATTAGTTTTATCCATATTCTAACGATTTTCAGACTTAATAGCTTTAATCGAGAGGACCTCTAGTTTTTGGAATTATGACTTAATTATTTCAGATATAATACTATTTATATATACAGAATTAATCCGAAGATACCTTTTTGTCTTGAGAATAGAATTTCATTAAATAAAGCCGGCCATCTACCGCTTTCCAAGTGATATTGTATCTTTTCTAGTAACTAAAATCTGTCCAGTAAGAGCTCTGATTTGTGTGTATATAAGACTTCGGTCTAGGGCTTCCTGGACGAGAATCCAGTCTGTAAGTCTCTGTTCCTGAACCGGTGAAAGCCTCTGAAAGGGTTCACTAGCTTCTTTTCGAGAAACGCTACCTTTTATCCAGTCCTGAATCGTATCCCTTGGAACTCCCCAATCCAGATAAGCCTTGTGTACAGACTGTCCATTTCCCATGTCTGCAAGTGCTCTCTGAATATTATCTTTAGTATATAAGGGCTTTATAGCCGGTTCTAAGTGTGTACAAAATTTAGAATCGATTTATTAGAAGTTCATAAAATAATTAAATCTTTAAGTGGGAGGCTGTGTGGGAGCGGTGAGCTAAGCGAGGTGGCCGGTTGGGGGGGGTGTTACCTTATTATTTTGGTCCAATGCATTTTTAAAGGGGTGTTTGATTTTTGCTTCGGCTAATTGCTTGGCGGCTCGCTTATAACCAGTATGAATTCTTCGCTTCCTTATCTTTACCCATCTTTCAAGGGAATACAACAAATAATACAGCTCAACTGAGCAGAATAGCAAACTGTGACTTCCTGCCCAAGTTCAGTTATCCCTATGACCGAACCAAAAAATATTCCTAAGTGGTAAGTATATACAGCCTAGCGACCAGGTGGGGCTCCCGCACTGCATATCGTGTAATACGTGTATTTGTGACCTGTCTAACGTGGCATATCTAGATCTCAGAAGAACCCACCCGTATTCGACCTCGGTTTAAGCTACTTCTTCTTCCATCTTCCCTCGAAGGACGTTCCACATCCTTGCTCCCGCCCTTTCTACGATACCGAACGTAATACCTGCCTGCACGATGTCGATTCAAACAAAGCATTGATTCTCTATACACACCTATGGAGCTCGATTGGGATACTAAATGTACGATATCTGCATTGTACAACCACGACGTTGCCCAACCTCTATCGCGACCTCTATCGCAAATTGATTGAGAAGCTATTCCTAAG
Organism: Hyaloscypha hepaticicola; assembly: GCA_002865625.1. Lineage (NCBI taxonomy): Eukaryota > Fungi > Ascomycota > Leotiomycetes > Helotiales > Hyaloscyphaceae > Hyaloscypha > Hyaloscypha hepaticicola. The sequence continues at coordinate 186,497 of KZ613528.1, forward strand.
TTGTTTTACAGACGGAGCTCTACGCCGTCAACATACGAGGAGAGCGTGCAACGTTCAAAATATACACACGATGAATTAGGCCGGATATTTATGTTGGCGGCTTGTCAGGGGTCTTTAATATGGGGTTAGCAAGACAGAATCATACGAGATGATATATGACGAGACGGAGATCGAGGGAGGGAATGCTGATGGAGAGAGCTACGAACCATGTAGGGCTCTTGTGATAGTAATGCCGGTTTCTGGGTCTCATATTTATGAGGTCACTACAAAGATGCTTGTTATTGTTTGTGAGAGCCTGGTACATCGAAAAGTTCTCCCCTCTCCCTCCTCTCGACCTCTCCTCCCCCCATCACGCTTTCTCCCCCTTATTCTTCTCCTCATCTCCCTACCCCACCGGCGAGCCCCCCTCCCCCCTCCCGTCTATCTTATCTCCTTCTCCTTCTCCTTCCCAAGCTTTATTGCAGCAAGTGCTGCCTTTCTCAGCTGACGCAACGCCTTGAGCGTGTGGCGGTGGCGCAAGTCTAGATTAGAGTTAGTTCTCGTCTGGTGATTTAGAATAATGGAATAAAACGAGCGTTTTCCTGGGTTCTCCTTCAGCCATTTCACTCCCCGTTCCCACTTTTTCGCCTGGGACGAGAGATGCTTGGCCTTGGCTTCTTCGCTCTTTTCAGCCGCAAAGTTGTGCTAAACCTGCGTTAGCCGTGCTCCAGTCGTAAAGGTCAAACAAGAGAACTAGACTTGACTTCAAAAGATTGGAGAAAACCTACGGTGCTGACACGAGCCATGGTTGATTCTTTTTTGTTTGGAAGTACTGACCAATATTAGATGAAACTCCCTGGATTGGGACAGAACGCAGCGATAGTTCTGTTTCTTGTATTTTCAACTCGTGTGGCCCGTGTGATGCTGAGGATCAAAGGAGAAGAGCTTGAGCGTAGCGCAAGATTTTTCTTTATACCTCACTTTGGCTGCGAAATCTCGCTTGCCTGGGTGTCTTTGTTGGGGCATGCCATTGTAACATCACTGAAAAAGGCTCGGGGCTAATGAAGAGGTGACTATTCACTTAAGGTTAAATCTACGTCCCTATTCCCGAACAATCGCGTTAATAATTCCGGGGGATTACCGGCAATTGAGGTTAAAGCAATATCACATTTTAAAGTCATACAGTGGAGTAATTCCAGCTCTCCCAGAGCCTGAAGGCTTCATTATACAGCAGATTTCTTCGCATTGTGTTATTTTCTAGGCCTCCCATAGCACCCTGCTCTGTTTTCCTAAATTTCTGCGCCTTCATGTTTTGCAATCTCGCAGCCCTTCACCTTTCTGCACCCGCAGTGCGCCCATATCTGCCTTCTTGCAACTGCATGTGTGCCCCCCTTGTTTCCTCTATTGCAAAGTCCAAGCAGTATACTTTACCACCATTTGCTCTTCAGCCGTGTACGCCAGCTTTGCTATAGTTCTGCCTCTTCGGTCCTCCAGAGGTGGCTACGTTAACACCCCCCCCCCCCTGAATCGCGGATTAGGCACCAGCACAGATGGGTTCAAGTCCCTAAGTTTTCCCAAGCCCTTCATGTTATCATTCTCGGATGGTGGTACTACTGTGCCCAAAGAAGAACGGCTTTTGTCATTGTCATACTCCTGCGACGGTCTTCCTGCGATGCAGCGGCTTATGGGTTCAAATCCCACTGTGTATGATGCTTGGGTTTCTTTTGCAATTTTCCGCTGCAGCTGTATCCTCAAAAGTTTAATGCAATTCCTTAAGCGACTGCCATCTTTGTCCCTGCCACTGATTCCACTAATTCCCGAACCTTCTTCAAGCGTTTCTAAAGCATAAGGTACCTACGTAATTTGGAGTGATGTTGAGATTCGCTTCGGCTACTGGTAATTGCTTGCCCCTCGCTTAAAAGCAAAAAATCGTTCCCCCTAAATTTCACTCCTTAACATGACGAATTCGATTGTTCTTGCACGTCAAAATGACGAGTTATTGATTTTTCAGCCTGCAAAAGTTTAGAGGGCTCATGCCTCATAATGATAATCGAGCTCGCGGCCTAATCTTATGAAGTTAGATGCATTAAACGCAATCCACCATTTCGATACAAACTTGGTCCATGCAGGAAGAAGCCAGCCCCAAATATCGCTGCCGCTGAAAGCCTTCTAGGTGTGCTTATGTGGCATAGATAACTCTACGGATGATCCAAGATGCGACGGATCAAAACCTTGCGCAAAATCGCGTGTGCTCAGCCCCAGCTCCGGCAGGATTTTAGGCGGTAAAGGTTAAAGGGTCAGAGCACGAAAACTGAAAAAGCGAAAAACGCAAAACACCAATTTGCTAAAGTACTTTAATTTAATTTGCCCGCGAGCTATACTAAAATCCCAGATCACTTTATAAAATAACTATTCGATTCACTTCTTAGAAGCTGTGCTATACTTTTTCCCCTCAAAAACATCAGGATTTGGCGTAGCGCAAAAGAGAGTAGAGAAGAGAAGAGAGTGGAATTAAGAGGGAAGAGCTTGTGCACAGGCCCCACGCAGGAGTTCTGACCCTTTACGAGTTACTCGTTACCGCCTAAAATCCTGCCGCACCCAGCGCCTATCTCCGAAACATTGCATCGGACAGGCATCAATCCCACCACAAGTAGACGACCCAACCTCGAAACAAGCTTTCCCACACTGCGCTGCTTCAGTGCGGGCCATCGCAACTGATGGCCAGCTTTCCGTTGGTCTGACGCGACATTGACACGATCATTTTCATGGCACATCTGCCATAGCACGGTGGACCAACATGTTCAACGACTTTAAAATCATTCTTGACCCTCCACCCCGCGGATTTTACACTTTTGAGGACAATGTATCCGGAAAGGTCATCTTCGAAAGCTCTTACGATGAGAAAGTCGGCTGGGTCTATGTTTTCTTTCATGGTTGGGTGAACGTCGAAGTCATCAGGCCATCGCAGTCGCGAACCTCAAATGTTGGAGGCAGCAATCTAATTTCTGTCCAGGAATGGGGCGATAAGACTAAAGATAAGGAGATATTGTTTCAAAACCACGTGAAGGTATATGTTGGTTACGACAAGCTTCACAAGAAGACGCGCTACGAATGGCCGTTCAATTTCAGCTTCCAAGACGAAACGGCTTCTGCATACAACCTACCATCATCAGGACATTATTCCTTCATCAGGGAATCTAATTGCTTGAGTAGCGTGAAGTACAAAGTTGTTGCTATTCACGGGGAGATAGGGCAGAGGGATGACGATATCAGGTGGATGCTGAATCCGAACGATCCACGATACTTGCGAGAACCACCAGTCAAGCGAACCGGAATCTTTCTAAAGATCAGAGAGAAGTTAGGGGGAACTACAGAACAAGAGTTGAAGTTCGTCCAGATCAGAACATCATCAACGATCGATCGATACATGCCGCCTGCAAACCACTGGGAACTCTATATCGAAGGGAAGCACGTCCCGCAAATTGCACCTCCGGCAATATACGAAGATCTGCGAAACCAAAAGACTACATTCCCATTCAGTGTTGATCTCCAACTTCCTTCAAATGTCGTCATTGGAGAGCCATTCGAAGTACAGCTGAGCGTTTCTTCGTCATCAAACATATGGAACCAGAATCCGCCAGCTGTAATCCTCAAATCCTTCAAAATAGCATGCTATATCCTCGACATTACCATGGTCGGGAGAACGAATGAAAAACTTAAATCACGTACCGTTTGGGAGGGTAAAAGACTAAACACACCATTAAGTTCCAACCCAGTTGACATTGGCAAACTCTTCTCGTTCAGTATAGAGGGCGAGGATATTGTTCAATCATTTGATACCCGAATTCTGCGTAGAGAGTACAGCTTCCCTGTCGAGCTAACGGTCGAAGTCGGCGGGAAGTCATTCGAAGCCAGGTACGCAAATACCTGTCGGGTCATGCTCCTCTCACCACATGTTGCCCTCGGTGTCTGGATGCTACCAACTCAACTTAAGCCAATCTTCAGTCCCGATTTCAGACAACAGTCAAACCGCCGATTCCTACACGTTCCGGGGAAAGTACGCTTGCAGGGTACCTATATCGGACAACTGAGCCACGATGGCGCTGGTCTCGACCGTCCACTTGCGGAGCACAGCATGATTGAAGCCGCGATCGCGCTATCTAGAACACTGACAGAAGCCGGTATACAACACGAATTTCCAGGTGGAACGATGATAAAGCTCCTTCCCAATGACTTCTCGCAGATGATAAAGGATGGAAAGATCTGGAGCTCTGGAACAGATGGCGAGAACCTGCGACGATTATTCGCAAAGTCTTTTAGGGTCATGGAGGCTGCAGAGCGATACCCTGTGTCCTTGCACATCGGGATGACAGATCAAAAACACAGAGAAAACATAAGCATTGAATTCCCAAGTAAGTCATCTCGCCAATCGATATTTCAGCTTGCTGACCAAGAAAGCAGATTTAATAGATTCAGGCGAACCACCCGAAAAGTTCAAACAAAGCAAGAAAACAGATGGATACGCCATGAACCTAACACCAGTAATTCTTTTCAACTACCGTCTTTGGACACTCGCAACTCACCAATCTTTGTCCGGAGAGCCAGAAATATTTGACATCGAGCCTCTATTCTCAGCTTTCTCACACGCTCTCCGAATCCATCGAAACGAAATCAATCTGAGATTTGTAAAGGTGGCGATGAGAACTCATCCAAGTTTGGCTGATGTGCTGGCGAAGATTGGTGTTGATATGAACAAGGGTAATGGGAAGGAGGTTGAGCCTAGTGTGGAAACTGAGGTTGATAGCGACGGGGAAGAGCAGCTACCCCCTTATGATCCCGGATGGGGGCGGGCTTATGAGGAACAGCTGGTTGGGGAAATGCAGGGAATTGGGTTGAGAAGGGAGGAACCTCTGCCAGCATATGATTCAGGTATGAAAGAGAAAGCTTGAGCGAGATGATTATACAGATAGTATATGATGATCAGCGAGTACTTGCGGAGAAACGCATGGAGTCGAAACAACATGGTCTTGTTCCTTTATTTGTTGCGATGCTTGCCGCTTTCGCATTCTACGCTCAACGCAATGTATGATATTGAGGCATAACCTGCGAGGACGCAGTTTTTGAACATTCTTCTTATTTAGTTCTGATATGTTTGAGATCGTTTACCACCAAAATCAGACTCTAACGTCATCTTCGCTTGTGCCGTCTTAGTCTCCAGACGTGAACAAAGGCCGCTTTAACCTGAGTCGAGGGTGGGCAGAGCCTGAGCATAGCTGAGCAGAGCCTAAGCAGAGCCCGAGTATCCTGAGCACGTCCTGAGTCAGCCCGCAGACCGTCGTATAGGTCCTATTTTGGCACCCTGTGCAACCCGGCTATATTTTGATAGCTAAGGCACCCGTTCTGCTTCTCTTTCAAGGGTTTCTAACAGAGCCAATTTTGGATCGTTAATAGAATTAGAATATATGATTAGGAGTATATTTATAGATGTCCGCAGTAGAGGGCCTCAATATGCTCTATCAAGGGCTGTAGAGTCGAGAACGCGCGACGGATATGATCCTCGGGGTAATAGAGACCCGAAATCTCACACTGATCTTTGAGTTACTTATAAAACAGAGCTCGAGATGGTGGCCATCGCCCCAATGCGCAGACTGCTTGAGAACGGCTTCAAGGACACCGAGACCCAAGTATGTATACTGGTCGCTGATTTAGTTGAGGGTATGTGGGCTCAGCAACGCGATGCAATCGGCATAAAACAATCCATTTCGCAGTATGTGACAAAGGGAAAACACCCCAGCACTAGTGCTTGCACCCTGACACCTCTGGTTTCTTTATCGCCACCATTTCTTCACTGTAATCAAATCCAGATCCAAATCTAAAGCTCTTACACAAGAGTGATGCGCGTACTGCGATTTCCTGGTTCATATTCTTTCATGGCCTCTCCATACATCACACCATGAAGATAGCATCTCCCAACCATGTAATATCGAGAAGATTGAGCGGATTGCCCACCGGCTGTTTCTGCAGGTACAGCTCGAAGTACGGCAGGGTAGCTCGCGCCGACGATGATATGGACTTCATCGTTGACTTTGACATCACCACATCCAAGTCCGAAATACCCAGTCTCCGTTTTAAAGAAAGTTTTCCGTCTTAGCGATCCGAAGGTATCGCGTATTTTATCATCCATGGACCGAAGTGCCTCAGCGTCGAAGTCACTTTGCGTTGTGTCCAACCCAGTGCCGACTATGTCCTGAAGAAGTGCACTCAACTGAAGCACGTCTGCCTCTGTTGCTCGCCGGTAACATTTCCCAGTGCCTGGAAAAAGCTCTCCATCTGTAGCAATTGCTGGAATCATCCAATTGTCCTCTATAAGTGTTCTAAGGAATGCATCTTTCATGGATGAGCCATAGCGGCGCCCGCCCGGTAATTCAAGCTCGACTAACTCACATAAATTTGCCCTCATTTGAACACCATCAAATTCTTCGCCTGTGAAATCTATCTTATCAATTTTTCGACTTACGATACTCAAAAGAGCATCATCAAGCAAATACGGTGGCTCATGGAAGCCACAAGAGGCGTTGAATCCCATTGCATTGTAGCCGCCTCCTCCCGACCCTGTCCAGTGGGGAACCCAAGACGGAAGGCCTAGTTCTATAGCAGAGGACAGAGTCGCGCTTTTCAAGTGCGCCTTCCATGCACGCCAGCGCGTTGAGATAGGCATATCTGAAGGCAGGGCCTGGGAAAATAGCTGCGAGCTGATGAAATCCGCTGGAGAATGGCCATCGCAGTAATAGAGAAAGTCCATACACCCCTCCAGTTGGAAAATTCTAAACGTAGCTCTGGCATAAACTTTTCCTGCTTGCAGGGACTGAGAGTAGTCTGGCTTGAGCAGATCCGTATTCTTCCAATCCTCCGCAAAGAGACCCAGCAAGCCATATACTTTGTCCCTTGGATCGGTTGCCTGTCTCCCACGAAGCAGGACCACAAGTTCAGAGTAAGTTCGTCCTCGTATCCGACTGGAGCCAGGAAAGTCATATTCTTTCTTCAATTCAAATAGCCATCCAGTAGTGAGAAAGGGTTCTGAGGTGATGAGATTCAAATCATGCATGCTAAGTATCTTTAGACAATTACTGCAACAATTTAATATGTGATGACGAATCCGGTCGCATGCTTTGAGAACAGTTTCAAATGGCATGGAAATTGAACCAAGATGAACCATGCTCTTGCGTGGGAGAACCGCCTCCTGCACCGTCCAGACCCTCCGCCACCATGAGGCTCCCAGAATATTACTGAGCGCTTCTAGTATCCTAGGAAAAGTAAAGATGCCGAAAGAGTTGACATAGTCACGCAGATGCTTATTTTCGTCAGCCATTGACCTCAGGAAACAGAATGCGCCAAGGTACGGCCAGTATCGCACTTTGCCAGGGCCATGATTTCGTAGCATGTTGGAGAAAAATGAGCAATATTGGTCTGTGAAGTCTTTGATGATAATTGTATCGCTTTGATCTCCATGGAAAACGACCCGCCTGTCTTTCGAAATGTTTTTCAATGAGAATTCTTTGGCATACTTGAGCACACTCTTGTGTGGGCTGCCCAGAAAATTCTCAAAGAATTCGCCGAGCCATATGTTGCAGTTTGTGGTTATCGAATAGAGCTCTCCCATCAATTCAACCTGCTGAGCGCGTTCGAGAACGTCTTTCTAATTGATACATATGGCGTCTATCCAGAGCGTTCGCACCTCCTTCTCTCGCCTGAGTCGGATAAGAGCCCTATACAGATTTTCCCGACCTCGAATGGCCGGTCTTGAAGCATGATCCTTTCAGGGTCTGAGTTATCGCCCCAGCAGTACGAAAGAGCCTCATATTGTGGACTGCCTTGAAGAGATGCTACCGTAAGCCGACATTCGATTGGCGCCGTGATAGGTCCAGCAGATAGGATTACTAGCCTAACCTCGCGTTTGGTCCGGTCCAGTGTCCCGTAGAGATCATTGCCCATTACTCCTAGGTTTTCTTCCATGGCTTCTGCGGTTATTAGAAACAGGTGAGACGACGTCGAGAGATCAAGGACCGTCTTAGTGGTTGTTGATCCTGTGCATTTATCGCATGAAAAGGAAGATGTTCTTGGAATTTGCGGGTCTTCGATGTTAGTGATGATGTTTTCTATTAGTTTAGGTGCGGAATCAGAGTTTTCTCTTTTAGCTTCTATAATTACTAAGCTATTTCTGACAACGTTGATAGATTGCTTGTTAAAGCCTCAGGAATTGAACTTAAGCCTCATGAGCGAGTACTTACAGCGCTCGTCTTAGGTTTACCTAACGAACCCTATGGCGTAGGTCTGTGCGTTCAGCGTATTTTGCATCGCGATTATGTGCACAAACGGTATTTAATTAAGTGTAAACCAGCCATGTCGCTCTACAAGTACATGAACCCAATACTCTTGCTTTAAAATAAGCTCATTTATCCATTCTTATAATATTGCTTCCCATTCTTCCATCATTGCGGCTTGCATCTCAACCTCATTCGTCAATTGGTGTTTTCGTCTGTGCAATGCCTGCTTGATCTTCCTCTAACTAGGGGTGGGCGAAATTTAATAATTTAACGAAATATTAATGGTCTAATTTCCATTATTTAATAATGGTCTAACCACTATTAAATACATAACTTTCATACCTGATTTTATGGATTTTATAAAGGCCTTATAAAATGAGGATATAAAACCGCGAGAGATTGCATCACTTATATAAAATTTCATAAATGTATTTGCATAAATAGAGAACTAACTCCTTTAGGAAGCCCCACTTTAATAGTGGTTTATTGATCTAAACCCCATTATTTTTAACGAAACCTTAATGATCAGCCCATTAAATTAATCTGCCATCCCTACCTCTAACACTTCTTAATTGGGTTCATATCAGGGCTTGTAAAAGGGTGTGGCATCAAGATAATCCCGTAAGTTGTATGCCATTTAACATCGAAGTCGACAGGAGGGGTGGTAGCCATGGTGAGGTGTAATTTAATTAAATTAGGTGTGGGATGGCCTGAAATGTGGCCTGAACGCCCAGACCTACGCCATAAGCTTGTAACTCGTACACATCATCAAGAATACGACAATCTGTCAATATCTTTATTTTATTGTGATGCGTGCATAGCATCAACCTTGTTGCATTGTTGATGTGTACAGTAAGCGATAATAAGTAAGGGCCCAAAACGCGTTTTTTACGCGACTCTCCCCCAACCTACCTTCTCTTTAAATCGCAATTATGCCACCACAATGTTGCCCTCTCGCGGAGCTGCTTAATAGCACGCCGCGGGGGCCTGAATACCATCCATATACAAGAGGGAAGATTGCTGGCTTGCATATTACAGGCCTTACCCAACGCGTAATCATGGATATCACCGACGCGTTACGCAAGGCAGTTCGTGGCTCAATTGCCCTTGACATTCTCAATACTAACGGTGCCTCTCTTCCTCGTCCGGGCCGTCCAATCATTTATCACCCTCGAGATCGAAGAATGATACTTCGCAACTTGCGATTAAAGCCCAAACTCACGTTCGATCAGCGTCGCGCTTCGACCGGCCTCAATATGTCAAATGCTTATATCAAGGGCATTGCGAGAGAGAATGGGCTCTCCCATTGGCGTACGAAGCTACGGCCAGCTCTCACAGAGGAAGTCGCTGCTCTCAGGCTTGCCTGGTGCCTTGCGTGACATCACTGGAAGACACCACAATGGAGGAAATACATGTGGAGTGATGAGTGTTCAGCAGAGCGGGGTAAAGGGAAGAAGAGGGCATGGGTTTGGGGCATACCGGCGGATAAATGGAAGCCCTCGCACGTTGATACCTATCGAAAGGGAAAGGACCTTCGCGTGATGGTTTGGGCTATGTTTTGGGGGGAAGGACAGCGCTCTGAACTCTATATAATGGACCGGGACTTCGAGGCAAAGAAGCATGACTACTCCGCGAACTCTTATATCGAAGTACTCGATATAATACTCCCTGGAACCTATACGGAGGACCTCTACTTCATGCAAGATAATGCCCCGATATACACAGCGAATAAGGTCAAGAAATGGTTTAAGGATAATGGGATAGACACCTCCGACTGGCCCCCCTATTCTCCCGATCTCAACCCGATCGAACACGCTTGGAAGAAGCTCAAGGAAATGGTAATGGAACACTTCCCAGAGGTCTGGAATGTGAAGGGGGAATCGGAATAAGATCTAAAGAATATGGAGGAAGCTTTAAAAAAGGCCTGGCTTATAATTCCTACGAGTTTCTTTGAGAGTTTGATCGAGAGTATGGAAAGGAGGATTGAAGCTGTAATCGAGGCAGATGGGTGGTATACTAAATATTAGACGGGTATATTACAATTTGGTCTAATCCATTTGATTCAGGGGAGAATTCTGGTTAATTTGGCCGTTTCAGAATTAATTTAATGCGGTTGGTTGTGATTATATAATTAAATAAAGTGTGGTTGAAATTTCATGGATTTTGGTGTTCTGACACTTGGGCCCTTATTAATTGTCTAGTACTGTACGTGTTAAGAAGATTTTACACTTGTTCCTTTACCATCCTAGACATCAAATATCTGGTATACGGGAGGCAAAATCCTCTCGAAGGCGCTGGGGCTAACAACAGCCGAGATCGGGACAAGTACCAACTTGGGCTAACCATGGTGTTCTTCCCCGCTGGCACATTGGCATTTTTGGAGGGTCTTAGAAGCAACCATCTCCACGATTGCGCAGTGATAACTCAGAAGAATCTGAAAGCCAAGTACTATTGCCGCAAGTATTTGGAAGCACGAAGCGCGTAAGCACAGTTCTAACTACCATTTTAAGTGGTAGTGGCCTCCGGGGGAGAGGTCTTTCAAGCCGCCTACTTAGCCAGGCTCCTTCTTTTGCCACTCGGTTTCTGGCTTAGCTCGTTCCCCTTCTTTTAAACGCTCGATACGTAGCCGTAGCCCGTGCTACTACTCAGGGACTGCTCAGGTTGCTCAGGAGTTGCTCAGGGGCTGCCTAGAGACTGCTCAGGTTGTTCAAACAGCTCAGATGAGCTGGCTGAGCCGAGGGTGAGCCGAGGGTGATTAGCGCCTGAGTAGAAGCGACCAGGCTTACTAACTGAATATAGCACGAAGATTCAAGGATTACAGTTCAACTATCAGCGTGCAATCTTCTATTCTTGCCACATAACAAACAAGATTTCTTTGTGATTTGTGATCAAAGAACGGAAATAAGCATGAAGGCAAACCGAATGTAACTTTGCAAAGACATCAAACAGTAGCTTCCAGACATATGTGCTGGACTTAAATATCAGAGACAAGAGCTTTGATCAAGTTTATTCTTCTACTCAATCTCATCATGCCAGGTGCTATAATAGATACTTCTCTTTGATAAAGTCTTGCTTTACCTCTGGACTATCTGCAGCCGACAGTAATTGATGACGTATCCAGGGTGCTCCCTACAATAAATGTAGATGCTCTCTTTACTAAGATCATGGAATTGTTCATATATACATCAAGCCAAGACTAATAGTTAAGAATTTACTCTCATGATTTATGGATCGGTATCAGCTTCTACTTGGTATTGCTCCCTCTTTGCTTTTCGTTTTACTTTGGATTACGAATAGCTATAACCAGTGTAGCATCTCAACAAAGAGCTAGAAAGTCGAGCCGGCTACGCTCAGTACGTCATCGCATCGACTTTTGGATGCTCACCGCCTTTGAAGCTACCAAGGGGGAAAGCTTGATGATCACAAAATTTAGAACTAGAAACTTAATATCTTAACCACCTCCGATCTATCTTCTTCCACCTACCACAACAATCCACCATACCAGTCTCAAACTCGTTGTCATTGTTCCAAACGCTTCAGTCTCAAATCCGTTGTCATTGTTCCAAATACTTCAGATCGACCAACTTCAGACCGCTCAACTTCAGCTCGATCAACTTCAGCTCGATCAACTACAGGAGCATACCAGTCTCAAACTCGTTGTCATTGTTCCAAACGCTTCAGTCTCAAATCCGTTGTCATTGTTCCAAATACTTCAGATCGACCAACTTCAGACCGCTCAACTTCAGCTCGATCAACTTCAGCTCGATCAACTACAGGAGCATACCAGTCTCAAACTCGTTGTCATTGTTCCAAACATTTCAGATCGATCAACTACAGGACAAAATGGCCTCTCCAGTTACTATTCTCTGTTGCGAAAATATCAAAATCATCTCACCTCCAGTTCAGCCCGAAGGCGTTGCCGTGTCGCCCTTCGACGTCCTCTTTGACCAAGTTGGCCGCTCACCACAAATTTACAACCCTCAAATCCCATTCACACCCGGAAATTACTACCGGGGTGTCCTACTAGTTGAGTACATGAGTGTTATCGATGACCAACCTCCGACCGGCGGGCACAACTGGTACTCGGCACTTCGGCTTCCAGATGATACACCAGGCCGACTAGTCGAAATCCCTTTCGGAGTACCAGAGCGAGCACAAGCAGATGGGATGATTGAGGAGACGGAGGAGGGACAATACAAATGCACACTTGGCAATTGTCCGAACCATCCAGATCTCGAGTTTGTGGTCATATGGGCTCACTTCACAGAAGGACAAGAGCCGATGGAGCAGGATAATAATGAGAATGACGACGGCGAGGACTCGGATGAAATCTACAAGGATCTTCGGGCTCGGGTCAAGAACGGGCGAGGCGTACCTTGCGATGAATGCTCCAAGAACCGACGCGCCTGTTCTCGAAAGTTAAAACCCGGTGGTCCGCCAAAATGCGACGTTTGCGTGGGGAGGGGCGTGGAGTGTACGTGGGATACTGTGGGGGGCAGTCGTCGGAGAGGGTTGAAACCACGAGAAGAGCAGAACTAGATTGATTGAATTGGACGTAGCTGTGGACGAAGGTCCGGATATACGCAGGAACTACAGAAACCTTTCGTGACGCCTCAAAGCGATCTCACCACGTTCAAGACCCTATCAAACTCCTCCAGATCCTCTTTTGCTTTCTGCAATATCCTCCTCTTGCCCTCTTCAGTTGTGATCTCCCATTCTGCTAGCCCTTCCACGATCTGAGCTTCTCTAATCCTTTTCTTGCTTCTTAACCCTCTTGCCTTCTGGACTTGCTCATACATTCCCTGACCGCTATAGCCTACAAGGCCCATTGTTCCTGCCGCAGGCTTGAACGCGACTCCAGCAATACCCTTCCCAACGCCCTTGATACAGCCCAGAGCGCCAGCTTCTTGGGCGCCCTTAACCGGCTGCATGACGAGCCCAGAGACTCCGTCCCACATTCCCACTCCAAATTGCTGCTTCCGTCAGTATCCGCTTGTCAATTAGTGACGATAAACCTACTTTCCCAGCTGCTTTAAATCCACTCCCACAACCAGTGATAGGATCCAGTCTCCTTACCATACGATCTCCATATGATTTGGGTAGATTATGGAATCCTCTGGCCATATTGTACGTAACATCGACAGGAGCCTTGAGTACTGCACCCACCATACCCGTGAGGCCCTTCTCGGCATCACAAGCGAAGGTCTTGGCTTCTTTATTGGCATTAGATCCAGTGGGGGGATTGAAGAAGCTGGAAACGATGAGCGGGTAATCAGCTACTCGAAGACAGACTGTGCCTATGGTTCCGAAGGTGGCGGAGATGACGCCTGTTATGGGATCGGATGGGCCTTGGTCGTTGAGGTCTTTGGTGGATTTGTATCTGTGGGAGTTAGAATTGAGAATCGTGAGACAGAATGAGGAATACGAACAATCTGAGATCTTTGTACTCCAGTATCCCTGATTTCACCAGGACCGTAGCTTCAAGTGCACTGAGTGTTATTGTTGTGCGTTTGATTTGCCAGACGTGAGGATGTTTGGGGATGGGTAATGGCTCTGAAACACTGAGAGATCTTTCGATGATATGATTTAGGGTCACATTTTCGTCGATTCCAGCTGAAGTCTCTGATTCTTCATAGCTGGGTGGTGTGACAACGGGTTCTGGAAAATTCTCTAGTGTACCAAGGTTCTTGACGTCCAGTGAAGCTCTTGCAAAGTAGTCTGGGCTGTTTTCTTCATAGTCTTCTGCAACAAATCCCTGACGGCGGCGACCGACTGCTGTCCTCCGTAGTCCAATGGGTGTTGTAGGGGATGAGCTTTCGAGATCTGCATATGACTTTTCAGCCAACATCCTTATGAAATTTGCTCGCAGCTCAAGTAAACAGATTTTGGCTGTTGACTAAATTCTTTGCGCCAAGTCTGAAATTGATTGTGCGAATGGTATATCAAAGGGCAGCAGAAAATTTGGGGTATGACCCAGAAGACAACTTCACATGAATACATAAATATTGGGCAGCGGTGTGATCGGAGAGCTTGCGTCGTTACTAACACGCGTACACGCGTTCGCAAAGCGTTGAGAAGCCTTGCGGCTGCATATGCAACGAATTGAAATGCGGATGGATGAGAAAGGGCTGATGGAGGGCAGTGTTAGCTCAGTCATCGCGGAGTGAAGTTCAAGCGAACCCCTATTTGATTGGCTTGTTCGTTCGCGCACGTCTCCTGCCGAGTAAGCACTGCCCCGCACCCCACGATCTGGCGCGGCTGAAGGATTGACTATTGGAAGATTGTGGAGGCTGGTCATTGCCGAAAAGCTTCGAGACAGAAATCAGGCAGCAGCTGAAACCCGACATGTTATTGGCTGTATTCACAAGCCTCGATTCTGCGTTTTACCCCCGACAGGTGCCGAAAGTGCATTCGACCGTGTTGATAGAAATGTTTAACATTGACATTATGAGGAGTCATTTCTGTAAGAATTCCTTCGCTTTACATTTAATTGCAAGTCTAGCCATTGTGTAGAGTTGGCGAAGAATCTTCACCGCGCATCGTATGAGGTTTGGTAAACGAATTGATCACGAGTTGGAAATATATATTTTGAAGTATGCAAATAACGATCAAACAAATTTTCAAGGCCACCCATGAATTTCTATCCCTAATCCGTCTCGTGATCTGGTTCGCGCACTTTTGTTTTGCGTAATCGATTGCTTGTGGGGTACTCCCCTTTTGCAGGCTCCCACCACCTCGATGCCGAGGGAGAACAACATAGAACGGCTGCAAAGATAAAAGGGGGGATATGCAGTCTTGAGCTGTGTTGGCATCGCCAATCCACTTGTGTGCAGCTGATCGCGATATCAATTCTTGAAATCATGTCGTCAAAGATGCTTGTCAGTTTCTTTGTGGGAGAAAAACAATGTAGCCAAACAATGGAACAAGAAAAATCTCGGATCGTTGGGAATTTAGAACAACGAACAAGCAGTTCTTATCAATGGTCAACTTTTAATGCTTCTCGATGCTCTCAGCAGTCCTTGTCCTCCTGCTCTGTGAAGCATCCGTGTTCTAGAACGCGCTCAGAGAAACGCTCAACATCTCCAGAGAAACCTTGAATATTGTCGTCATG
Organism: Hyaloscypha hepaticicola; assembly: GCA_002865625.1. Classification (NCBI taxonomy): domain Eukaryota; kingdom Fungi; phylum Ascomycota; class Leotiomycetes; order Helotiales; family Hyaloscyphaceae; genus Hyaloscypha; species Hyaloscypha hepaticicola. Next base: position 201,911 of record KZ613528.1, read on the forward strand.
CAGGACACAAACACAACTTCTTCTCAGGTTAACTACAGGGACGAAGAACTCTAGAATGCCTAGAATTCTTCCGATGGTCGAGCTCGGCACATAGACTTCCTGATAGCAGATGGCTGTTCTCCCAAAGCCGCTAGCGCACAGGCCGATTTCGATTTTGACAGTTACACTCGAAAGATAAAAGAGCGAGGAGCTTCCGTGGAGTACGAAATCAGGATTTTCGAGCAGAACAACAGGGAAATGAAACTCTGGAAACTATAGTGTCTCTCTAATGCTCGGCTTGAACACATCACCACCCTCTTGGCCATGGGATTAACTCCAGAAGCCGCCATCAGACAAGCGGATCTCGCTTTCAAAGCCTATTCTTCGGCATTTGACGATCAGAGAAGATCTCCTGAGTCAGAAATAGCATCGTTCGAACGTTATAGCAGGAACTAGAAGCTCAACTTCATGTGGCGGGCCTCGAAAACACGCGAGCGACATATCAAATGCTTTGTGGCAACCGGAATCATCCCCAATGATGCGGCTAGCCAAGCCGATATGGATTGTGACGATTACGCTCAAGAGATACTGAAGAGAGACCTAACACTGGAAGCAAAGGTTGAGGCATTTGAAGAATATTTTGGATCGGAATTTGATTCCTATTGCTGGAACCAGAAATATTCTGGAAACTCATCTAAGTCCAGAGAGAATTCAGAAACTTCTGATCCTCTCGAAGCTATGGACCCAGGTAAACTCTGAAGGCACCTATGTGGATGTGCTGGGGTGACCCCACAGCAAGTCCTTGGACGTTTCGATCAAACAATTGATTCTAAGGACGAATCGCTTGCCGTCAAGGCCGTCCTCTCCACCTTGAGAGAACAATTCAAGGCTACCGGTGTGTCCCAAGCCGCCGTGGAGGCTGCGATGAGAGGCTTTGAGGCATGCATAGGTCTCATATAAATGGAAATTGTTGCTTGCCTTTGTGACTTTCTTCTGTGGATAAAGCAGGCCCTTGTATAATGATAGACAACCCGAATAAAGAAACATTGTGAACAATAATAGAAGAAGTGGTGGGCTGTGATTTGTGATGATCGCGACGGATAACTCGAAGCAGAGCTCGAGGATTTGTAGGCCTCTCTTGGTTGATGCATACGGGAACATGAACTATAAATACGTGCGGACAATAAGAAAAGATCGATCGGTGATGTCGATGCGCTAAGACATATATTGATGAAGAGATGAAAATGAGAAAAGTCGTGAAGGAGCTGATAATGTTTTGGATGTGGTCACGTGCTGACATGATATGGGAGAGTAAAAGCGGCGCTAGTTTCGACTACCCAACGTTCAACTTGACGATTGATTTTACCGATTGCATTTTGAATGTTACAGATGCTCATGAAAATTCGACGGGATGTAAACTTTCAATTCTAACGTATCATAGTATGAGACGCATTAGCTAGCGAATCACTCGAATTGTACAACCCATCGTGGAACATCTGGCTCGAAACTTAGTGCCGCTTTTTCAAGTGGACGAGAACCGTGCCTGAACGCGGTTTGTTTACGAAGCGAGTGCCCCACGTCTCCCCCGAACAATCAATTGAATCACAAACATTGGAGGCCATGCTCCTTCTCCAGAAGAGTATATTTCACAGGGGATGGCCAGTACAAGCAATTCATCCCTCGCGAGGCCGCGCAGCCTGCGTGGTGGTGCAGCCAGCACATTGAAGCCCATCATCACGTCCACACCGCAAACTCCAGCAGGACCGACCAATATCACGCTCTTCCTTACAAACTTGCGGTTTCTTGACCTTGACTTGCGAGATGACTGGCCTGATATTACAGCTTTGGCCTTCTCTACCAAGGATTCACAGCAAAACCAGAAGAAGCGGATCCAGTGCGTTGAATGGGCTCTATATCAACTGTTTGCATTGTGGGACCCAGAGGAGACTCGAAATGTACCTTTAGAGAGCCCCAAACCTTGCATTGTGTGTATGTTAACTCATGCATCTGCAGAAACTCCAGCCGTTCTTCCCACCTCTCGAACCTCTACAGTCTCTCAATCTCCGCGCAGCCCTCTTCCGATGTCTCGACCAAGCAAAGAAGAATGGAGTCCTCGGAAGGGATACAGTTCTGAGAAAGACAATGCTGGATGAATGCAAAGGGGAAAGATTGGAGGAGGTGCTCGCAGTATTTTCGAATGCTGTCCTGAAGAAAGTGCTGCTCGAAGGCAATTCGGAAGAACACTCAGCTTTGGCGCAGCAACTGGCGTTCGAGAACTTTTCATACACGGGAGAACGTACAGTCCTATCGGCATTAATTACTACCCACAAAGTAACTTTGAGCAAGCTGTTACGAGCGAAGGCAGACGCAAGAGCCAATTACAAAGACTTTGCGGATCTTCTCAACCTCAGCGACCGACGCATCGCACGCCGGCATGAACAATTGAAACAAGCTATCGAGGAGAGTGGACCAGAAAGGAAGATTTCAGAACGAGATGCCGCTGCGATTCAGGATTTGGTGCAGAACAATTGGACAGGCCAGCAAGAATGGTTGGATACAATTCTCTACGGCGACAGCATGATGGGCGGAGATGGTCTTTTGGCAACACGATTCGATAAGGTTTGGAGGCATGTTGAGCGTGGTAGCATTGGCGAACTGGAAGATCAGAAGCATGTGGGCCTTCTTAAACAGCTGGATGCACGAGTGAAGGATCAAGAGAGCCGGTTGTCAAGATGGCAGGAGTTTGGCAAGACGCTTTCCAAGGTTGGATCGGCATCCCCTACGAAGAGGTCTACACCGATCTTGACCGAGAAGAAGAAGATCGACCTGGGATTCAATAAGCATCAAGCTTTGCAAATCGGTAGTAGCAGTGCTGTCAAGAGTGGGAAAGCTACATCCACCTCGCTGGAAGAGTATACTCGTCTGGTCGAGAATATGCAGTCCGAGCTCGCAGATGTTGGCAAGCCACAGGTTCAGACCAAGCGGCCCTCGCGACAAAGCCTCCTTCCAGAAAATCGACAGCCCTCACTCTCGCCCTCCCCAGTTCCCGAGCCGGAGCATATCGAAGTACAAGATGAGGAATGGTCATCTATGAGTGAGACAGACGGACCATCCCCGGATTCTATCAGCTATGCTACCAAGTCTGCATCGCGCACACCCCCTTCAGAATCTCCACCAAATGCACGGCGAACGAAACAAGATTTTCTGTCCAAGAGGCCTCCAGTCCCGAAATTCGCCAGCCAAGCCGTCTCAGGGGACGAAACCAAAGCCCCCAAGGAGCCTACCAAACCCCAAATGCGGTCACCATCGCCAAAACGGCACCCTCGTACTCCTCCACCGATCGAGCCCACAAAAGCCGTTGAACCTGATGAGACAAAGCTCATCAAGCAAAAGGACTCCGATTCAGATCTTGCAGATCACATTTTAAATTCCGTCGCCGCAGCTTCGCCCTCACCCAAGAAGCCCCGCCACGCCCTTTCACTGGCAGAACGCACTCGCCTCTCTATGTCCCGTGCATCTCATTCCCAATACTCCGACCTTCACGACGACCTGGACATCCCCGATATCTCCCGCCTTTCAATCAAGCCTCGCCAGTCCACAGCACCAATCTCCAAAACCTCGAGTTCTGAATCCGAAGGCCTGCATGCTGATCTCATTGAACGGACACGGAAAAGCATGGCTGGTTTCGAAGCAGCGCAGAAGAAAGCCCAACTCGAGCGTAGGAAGAGCGTTAAGGACGCGAAGAAGAAGCAGCGGGAGTCGAGCTATTTCCCAAAGGTTGAAGAAGAGGTTATTACCCCGGATATCAGTGCGATTGAGTTGCTTCAGGGGGATCCGGATTATGAGAGCGTGTTCAAGAGTCGACCCAAAATTAAGACGAGCCCGGCTGTTAGTCCGACGAAAATTTGGGATGAGGGCGGAGATTGAGCTGCGCATTGGCATAGGGCGCTAGGATCACTGTGGTGTTGGCTTATCATAACTTGAAACACATTGAAAAGGAAATAGTATGAGTTGTAAAGTTACACTATTATCCTCGATTAGCGTTTCGGGGATCAATGGAAAGTTGTCTACAAATCCATCGGTCTTTCTCGTCATCTGATCATTTTCCTTGAAGTCAAGGAGACCGCCTCAATCTGGCAACTTACCCCCGCCCAGAAGATCAAGAACCTAAAAGAATTGCTTGGATCGAGCCATGTCGAGAGACACAATAGGGCTGAAGCTGACATCCGAAGATGATCAGTGTCTGGCACCACATTGTTCATGATAGTTGAGTACAGTCAGCGGCACCCATCCCCTCCAGTCAGCACTGAACATTCAAACCAATCAAAGCGCAATTAGATATTCCATTTCAAGTTTTGCTACCTCGCACAGGGTGAATGTGCCAAAGCTTGATGCTCAATGGTCAGAAATCCGAATACGCGTAGGTCAAGTACCCGGATCAGGAACGGGACGGCCGACTCTTTCTCTGTTGTCAAGGCTTTCAATAGTTAATATGAGGGTTAATTATAAGAATGGCTTCACTCCCGCTCTTAACCTACTTTCATAAGAGATCCATAGACATCGTATCAAGAATACTGCAGAAATCATCGAAGAACCCTCACCAATCATGGCAAAATCCCACGGCTCCTGCCTTTTCAAAGAGGTCACTTACACGTCCACGGGAGATCCTGTCATGCAGGTACTGGCCCCTAACCTCCATCTCCTCTGTTATTGTCAACTAGCACCCATAGGCCCTCTGCCACTGCCTCCCCTGCCGCAAAGTATCTGGTGGAACACATACGACGAACCTGCTCGTGCCTCTTACGGCTTTCAGCGTCACTTCCGGTTACTCACTCCTCTTCCTCCATTTCCCTTTTGCCATCTGCTGACTGTCACTAAATGCCGATAAGCTGAAGAGCTACGCCCTCCCCCACCCCGGCGGCATGACGCTAACCATCTACTTCTGCGAGAATTGCGGAACGAAGATTTATAAAGAGGGGAGCGCGGACGCGTTCAAGGGGATTGCTATTGTACAGGCTAGTACATTAGACGGTAGGATTGGTGAGAAGGTAGAGGGGATGGGAATTGAGGATGTTAAGATTGGAGGAGAGTTGTATGTCAAGGATCGGGTTGGGTGGTTGCAGGGAAGGGACGGAACGGGCCAGATGAGGGAATTTGTTTGATGAGAGTTGGTAGAAGAGTCGAATAGGTGGAACGCAGGATGGCAATGCACAGTAGAGGTTCTGCCTTTGATTTCTACCAGTGCAGTATTAAGGGATAGTTCCTCACAGCTTACTAGGGACCCACCTCGGTTTCCTCTTCTCCACGAAACTCCTCACTCCTTCCTTCATGTTTTCCCCTTTATCCATTCTCTTGTACCAAACCTCCTGCGTCCACCTCGTCGCCTCCTCGGCCCCAATGCCCTCCCAGCCCATCTTAATCCCCTCTCTCGAAACGATAACACTATCCGGACTGTTACCGACAACCATCTCCGCCAACTTGATCGCTTCCTCTACAGACTTTCCCTTTCCCACCACCCTATTAACTAATCCCCATTCCTTTGCCTCACCAGCCTTCAACGGCCGCCCTGTAAGAGCCATCTCCATCGCTCTTTGCCTCCCCACTGTCCTCACTAACCTCGACAAAGCCCCAGCAAGAGCAACTACGCCGATCTTGGCCTCGGGAAGTCCGAACTGCGCACCCTCGTCCGCAATAACCATATCGGCGTTGATAATCATTTCACACCCGCCCCCAAAACAGATCCCATTAACCGCACAAATAATAGGTTTCTTGCCTCCCCTCCTGCTCAGCGCCCCGAAACCAGACGGTGGCATGGACCTCTCTTTTGCTTCCCTCGACAAGCCATCAGCTTCCTTCCCTCCATTTTGTGTCTTCGATGTGCTTTGGTTTGCAGAGTTCCACTCTTTCAGATCAGCACCAGCGCAGAATGCTCTTCCGCCACCGGTTAGGATGGCGCATCGGAGAGAGGGCTCGTTGTCGAACCAGGAGTATAATGCGTCGAGTTCGTAGTGTCCACGTGTGTTGATACAATTCAAATCTTTTGGGCGGTTGAGGGTTACGAGGAGGATTTGCGGGGTTGGGAAGGAGATGAGAGAGTCGTGAACTGGTGGTGGTGGGGTGTTGAACGTTGGGGTTGTTGAGGACATCTGGAGCTTGGCGTAGGGTGTTTGAAAGACGAGGACGGGGCAGGCAGTGCGAGAGAGGATGTAGCCTGTAAATGCTGGATCGGAAAGTGTTCGAGACATACAATTGGGAGGTGATTGATGTTTGGATAGTAGAGGTTTAGAGGCTTGTGGTGGTTTGTGGTAAGGAGAGTTAAGGTCGCGATTAAGTAACCGCGGAGAGCCGAGGCTCGGCTAATCACTCAGTAGCTGCCGAAGTCCGGGGTCCGGGGTAAAGGGGTTAAGGGGTTTATTTACTTACATCCTGTCTCGTCCTAAACGTGAAAGGCACTGGAATCCGAGCAGTATTCTAGCAAAATATTCATTGTTATCTGAGCATAAATGAAGGCTTTTCCAAAGCCCGACCGCTTGCTTATCAGTGCCACTTATTGCTACAATGAAAAGAAATGTTATAAATTACTAAGCAAACTATTTCATTCATCAGTGGTTGTCAGAATTCGTGACGCATTACTGGTTTTCAATATACTAAAGCTTGAGGTAAATTTAGAGCCTAATTGCCATTTTGCTTTTTTAAATGTTCCCTGAATTGAGGGACAATCTGAAAAGTAATGGTTCATCGCTTTACGAATGTTCCATAAGTTATAGTACATTAAAACGCAGCTTTGCATCACGAATTTTGACAAGCCCTAGTGATTTGAAGTGAGTAAAATTTTCAACCAATATCTTCAACATCCTTCTAGCATACCACACTAAAGAGTAAATATACGTCCAAACCAACCTGGACTCTGATTGTTGAAGTTTATACCCGACACCCTGCTAATGCCGGCATCTTCCAATTTATCCTGCAGCATTTTATTAGCTGTTAAATTTTTAGAATTAGGGGCTTTGGTATTTAGTGAGATGTAACTATATTCATGGTGAAATGGGATAAGGTTAGGTCGATGGTCGGCTCTTGGTTCCTGGTTCCTGGTTCCTGGAGTCGCTTTCAATGACCGCAGTCAAAATATTAGCATCCGGATTTTCTCCTGAACTCGGAGAAAAGACATCGATATGGTGATGAGAGTATGTTTTGATCACGAAAATTTGAATGGAGAAAGTCGCTTTGGTTTATCAACGCAGGTGATTTCTGCATCCAGTTTGAGTGAAGCATATCGTATCAATTTGATATCAAATCCAGGGCAGCTCTAAGTAGGACTCCGCGGACGGTCGAAGAGTTCGTTCAATGCTACCGCCTGGTCCGAAAAGGGGGTTGTCTGACGGGTGGCTGATGAGCCTGCGCGTTATCCCTGGAGGTCATCTGTGGTGGGGTTCTTTTCAGCTCTTTGGACTGGAAATGGGGGTGCGCACATGTACAGATTTGTACTGCTGCAGGATATGAGACAGCCACAATCGCCTGTGGCGGCTGCACCCGCGCGCCCAAGATGGAAATCAACCCCCCTGCTCAATAAAGTCAATATTTCCCCTTCCCCTTCCCCATCCCCACAACCCGCGCCCATATTAAGGTTATGGCAAGCCGTCCCTTCGTGAACTCAGCTTTATCGCTATTTCTTTTCCTTCCCTTTTTTTCCTTTTCACGAGTTCTCGCCATGTTCACGTTCTTCCTCACATTGGCGCTGCTCGCACGCCGGAGCACGGCCGGCGTCTCCCTCTCGCTCTACACCGATCAATCCTGTACAACGCCCAGCGCCACTAACCCGAACGTCACTCTCGGACTCAATGTATGCGCCGTGACCACAGGCCTGGAATCATTCATCCTCCTACCGACTCCATGCGTCAGCGGCGATGTCGCGGCGTGGATGTTCACCGACATCGCGTGCGGAAATCCCGCGGGAATCATGGATTGGTACCACGGCGCTGGTGGCAATGACTACTGTTGGGCTACCTTCCACGGTGCGATGGCTGCGGTGATGCTCACCTGCGACGCCAACAAGGATGAGACGTACCCGAGCCGGCCGACGTCGACGACGACAATTGCTGTTGGTCCGGTAGCGAACCCGCCGGCTTCAGCGACCACTTCCACAGGCAGCTCATCATCAGGAACCAGCACTAGCGAATCAGGGTCAACTGCAACTGGCAATTCGACAGCCACTGGGTGGAGTAGCCTAGACCTAGGAACGCGTATCGGCATAATCGTCGCGATATGCGTGGGCGTTCCGCCGATCATAATTGGGTTGTATGCCCTGAAGAGGCAACGGGGTTAGGATGGAAGAAGCAAATTGTGGTGTTTGGTACACACATATAGCCTCCTGGTCAAGCACTCTGGGACGATACCAGCTGGTAGGCCTGCAAAGGATGCTTCGTTTCTACTCTCGTCAGACGATTGTGCAATTCATCCTAAGAATGTGTGGAATTGTCTGGATGAAAACTTGGATTGAAGAGAGGTTTTGGGAAGTGATGTATAAAGCTGGACGTGGATAAGATCCCACCGGCTCAGTTCAAGGCGTTTATTCAAGAAACGTGGATTTCAGTGCCTTGTTTATGTTTACAGTATGGGTGTCAAATCCATCGAGGGTTTGTTGGGATGAAGCCCACGGCTCTCGTAAGGGTGTCAGTTTCTGTCCCTATTATAGGTACAGGCTGTCCTTTTGCCTGGACAGTGCTTTCTATGTCTGCTCCGGCCCTGTTGTGTATGCTACTTTTTTCGGTTGTCTTTGAAGGCACAAGCCGGTCAACATAACACAGTTGTAGAGGGGAGAAGCATGATTGAGCAGTTGGCAGAACTTAGTCTTGAAAATTCTATAACCTTATGATTTTGATTTACTATATTACTGTAGTAGTTTTTTAAGCCATGCACTGAAAATAAAGGCCGATGTTCCGGGTAGATAAATAGGAGGAGTGCCTTTCGTGACCCTTTATAATATAAGACGATTGTTCCAGAGACTTATAGAAGAATCGCCCAAGGGTTGTGCCAGGGCACGACTAAGTTGGTAAAGAGGTAGAATATAGGAGTATACCGCTTCCCCTAATTTGCGGGTTTGAATGTAACTCACACGTCGAACCTACGTTGCCAACAATTTCCTCGGCATAGCTCGGTATGGGAGTACTTCGTCACGGTTGCGGCGAAAATGCACAGATTTGTATGATAATATAATAATACTAACAAGCAGGCTGACATAACCCGGTGGCGGACCATGTTCACGTCTCAAGTTAAAGGAATCATCCATGTACCCCTTCGTCCGGGGTCTTGTCATTATATATTTTTATTTATTGTAATTAATTTTCTTTCATTAATTATTTAAAATAAAAAACTATTAAATTATTACCGGTGAGACATTGGCAGGTGGGTAGCAAGCGAATGGACTACTAAGAAACAATTAACCAAGGGACACGCATTCTGTCTAAGCGAGAACCCCTTTGCTAGCGCCTGGCAATGTCTCACCGGTAACCAGACGAAGGGATAGGAGGATCTGAAACCGAGCCATGCAAAGCAACCAAAGCTATCCAGCCGAGGCTGCGTAAAGAACGCCGAAATCATATGGCCAACTAATGAAGCTATGAATAAAAAAGATTTGCTATTCCTAAGATTCATCTTAATACTCTACCAAAATTCTAAACCCGATCTTGAACTTGCTATCAAATCACGATAAAAGCCCGCGGCGGTATAATAGCGCTGCTTTTGGGTTCAGCCCAAGCGATATCAACTTCGATTATCTCCCCTCGGCAGGCCGATCCCAATGTAATAAACAATATTGATCTTCTTATAATCCTTGTATATTATACTGACATTATTGCTCCATAGTATACCTACCCAGTATACTGCAACTACCAATATGTTTCTAGCTTTGGGTGTTACCAGTACAACTTTGTATGCAGCTGGACATACACGAATGCACAGCCAATCAGCAGCAGCACCGAACCTAATATTGGCGCTTGTGTATATGCATGTGACAATACCACGCCAGTAGGCTTTTGCACAAACTTCTCCTATATTAGAAACAGCGATGGGCAATCAACCAACTGTTATTTATATAATAGTCCTTCAGCTAGTCCTATAATGGGCTACACAGACCCTACATATGACAGTGGGTGGCAGGGGTCGTGTAATGGTTGTTGCGAACCATCTCCCGACATGCCAACTGAGGAGGGAGTCTTTTCGCCCCTTGTGGTTTTTGGCTCCTTTGTAAATAGGACTTTGCGTTCTCAGACAAGGAGAACTTCTTAGCTTAGCACGTCCTCATACCCTTCAGGAGGTCTCTGGGACTCAAATAACTACTACTACTACTACTACTACTACTACCAGGCAGTGCCGCCCGGGAAATGTAAGAAGCGCAAGATGAAAGCCGCGCCGAAACTCCAATGTCATCTGATTTGCTATTCGCCAAAATCTAGTACATGCATGAAACTCTGCGAATTGAAATTAGGCGTAGTGATTCCCACATAAGCTAATGTCTTGCCTTCTAACTGACGTCGGACTTCTACATCATACCCTACTCTTTGTCCCTCTTCTAAGCTTGGCGGATTTGGTCGAAGTTTTGGCCGTGTCTTCAATAGCCTCAGCAAGCCGTTTGGAGTTGCTCCTTTGCCCTACCAACGGTGGTTGCTCACCGCTCAAGAATTTTCCAATACGGATATACAACTCATCCACGTGCTCTGAATTGATCTCTGGGCAATCTTCTGCTCGTTGCCAGAGCTGGGCAAGTCGACACTGGGCGCCTTTGAGAGTATCTAAAAATTCAGGATATGCACTCTTTTGATCAGCAACAAATTCCAGCAACAGCGAGAGCATCTGGGGGTCCCGGTATACCAATCGGCCAACAATACACGGATCGCTCAAAAGAAAATAAAGTAGTGAATTCGTAGCATTTTCGAATTGCACCCTGGTAGGCATATTAAGCTTGTCCCTCACGTAACCATCTAGACCCAATAGTGTCGAAACTTCGCGAAGCTTGTATCGTCCCCTTATACAAGGGCTGAAGTCGTACAACCATTGCCCCCCTTTATCATACTTGGACATGAGATCGTCTAGTTGGTCAATCAAACTGGTCTGCGTTCTTCGACTTGGGATATGTGGATCCGCATGAATAGCGTATGCCATGAAACTCCTAACTTGCGGAGAAGCTTCTAGATTGCCAAAGATGAAGTATGGAGCCGATTGTTCGGAAAAGGCGATTTGAACCCTGATGTACCAAAGAGAAGACCTCATCAAAGTGACACAGGGGCTGAAATCTGTGTTTTCCGTCTCCGATAAAATTTTCGCCCAAACATCTTCCGATTCTAAGAAGTCCTTGGCTGTTCGGTGGAAGTAGTCAATCAAGGAGGTGGGGCCCATGAAGGATGTTCCGGGAATGTTTGAGACTTCCAAAAATCCAGCGCACCTTGCTGTAAGTCGTAATCTAGTCTCCTCACATTTGAGTTGAAACTTCTTCCGCGTCATGCTTTCAACCGAAGAAATGTGAGCGTCCTCACTCATTGCGAGTAAAAACTCGGAGATGGTTATAGGTTTGACGTGCTCATTAACCTCGTATACATCGTCCGAGGAATTGTTACAAATGTCTCGATTGCATCTGAGAATTTGAATGGCCAGGGATGCCCATCGTTCATAGGGTTCAATGAGATCGAATAGATGTTTATACAAAGGTTTAATCTCCCGCGGTAAGCGTCGTAATCGCTCTGAAAGTTCAACGAGATCATCTCGATTTCGAAGTCCGCTCAAGAGGTTTCGTACGACTAGCTTGACCCATACGAAGACTCCATCTGCCTTTTCGACTATTTCTCTCAGCAATGCAGGCGCGGCTTCAGGCTCTCTGCGAGCGAGATTGCCAAAGGCTGTATTGAGAGAGAACTTGTCGTGGACGTATTTTTCAATATCTCGATAAGTCAAATTTTGTAGCTTCAGGTTTGGGCCGTTGCCGAAGAGGTCCTCGAACACTACCCACGGTCTACTGGACAGCAGAACTTTGATTTGCTTCGAATCCGTAATATCTCTGAAGAATGCTCCTAGGCCTTCGTAATCATCATCGTCGCCTTCGAATTCATCGAGACCATCAACAACCAAGCAGATTTTCAGGGCCATAGTAGACTGCGTGCTCAGAACTCCGAAACCTTGCTTGAAATCGGCGAGCTTCCAACTTAAACGTGATGGTAATGTTGATCCTTGGAGTTGCATCGAGTATAATTGCGACCAATGCTGTGGAAAGACAATTGGTATCAATTGTCGATATTTGTTGAGAACCTGGAATAGGAGTGCTCGGAGGAACCCAAGTTGGGATTTTTGCAATTTTGTTCCATTGCACCAGAAGAAAAATGTCACGATCAAAAAGGGAGATCCATTTGCCCAGTCGCTCAGAAAATTGCGTAGTCGTTTCAATTTATCGTCCAGAAGGTGTTTCATGAAAGTTGATTTTCCGGACCCAGCTTTTCCGTTCACCCAGTACACACCATCACCACCTCTTAGCCAATAAGATAGATCACTCCATGATTGATCCTCTGCGGGAGCGCTGAATGCCCATTCAAACGTGTCTGGATGAGCCTCGTCAACGTCTTCAAACCGGTTCGTCATTCCGTCGTAAGTCAGACATTCGAGTATCGCCATTCCCACTTCGTCTCGCAACCTATCTTCAGCACAACAAGAAACGCTAAGCATTTCAATTCCGGAAATAATCTCGTCGGTTGTTTTGTACCGAATCTTGTCGCGCTTGCATATCTCTTCTAGGAGTGCAGAACGGGTCTGAAGGTGCAGGTCATGAGCCGCTTGCGTTTCGTCCTCGAGCCGACTCAGAATCTGGCTGACGGTCACTGTAATGCCCATCATTTCTTCTCGGATTTGTCGGGAGATCTGGCCATTAATATCTGTTTGAAACTGAAGGATGGCGAAGAGAATATCTTGCGTTTGTTTATCGAGACTATTGAAACGATTTGACATGTGAAGAGACTGCAAATCAATGCTCGCTCTGGCAAATTTGTTAAAGGCCGCCCGTAGAAAGAACTGGTAGACGTCGATATATGATGACTAACCTAAGAGAGAATAAAAGGTGAGTTTTCAAAGCTTCCTTGAGCGTCGCAAGCCTGTCCGACAAGCTTGTAATCTCCTTCTCGTTCCAGAGACTTCGCACTGCCAATTGTAAGCTTCCCCAGACTCGGCTCTTACTTCCGCAGTTGAGCTTGAGCGTTTTCAAACGCCTGAGTAGCTCCTCGGCCACCGTTGCAGCCTCGTCACATATTTTCCTCAAACTCTGCCACTGATCCTCGTTTTCTTCGCTACCAAGGCTTTCGCACATCGACAGTCGCAGTTTTTTGATAAGAGTCTCGAGATCAGTCGTTATGAGTACAATTTCGTCGTGAATTGCTAGTGATCCGACGGATGATTTGTAGAGCTCCCGAGCGTTTGAGAGCAAGCGACTTCCAAAATCAATGAATTGTATTATGTTGCCCGCCAGGGAAAGCGCAGATAAAGGGTCCATCGTACAGTGTAACGAAGTGAGACTATTGCTTAAATGGAAGCTTGAGAGGAAAGCATCAAAGGAGAGGAGGGAGGCAAGGAAGAGATAACGACGGAAAATGTCTGGAGTAAGCCTTGCCGAAGCCTTACATGCAAGCGATGCAAACTGGGCACCACATTGGGCTGCATTTATAGAGCAACACACGATTGGGCAAGGATCTTGGCCCCTTAGGAAAACAAAACATGCTACTTCGTACAATCAGTTCCTCCCGTAGCAAAATTAGGCTTGAGGGTAACCGTGTGTCGATAATACAAATGCTGCTTTAATTAGCTGCTAGGCTGGCACAAGTCAATTAATCACGTTTTATAGCAAAATCTGGAAAACTTTCAAGTAAAAAGACAGATGTGTGTGTGTGTGTGTGTGTCTGTATTTAACGTCCGGCGGACAGCGGCACGAGGCCCCTGCCCTAGGGGAGCCCATAGGACTATAGGACACTATGGGCCGTAAGGGCCACATAGTCAGTTCTAGCTAGCTACTTCCAACTATTACAATTTGTTTTACACGCAGCTATATTTCTACAATTCTACAACTATCTGCGATCATTCCCTGTTACTGGTATATTTTACTGTCCCCGTTATAGTCAATCCCTCTACCTGTAATCCATTATCCCCGGTCTACCCGCTCCTACCGCCTATTATAAGTGTAAAAGAGATAAGGAAAGTGAGGAAAGAGAGGAAAGAAAAGATAAAGACTATAGATATATATAATATAATAGACTAAGAGAGTTCCTCTAGTCTAGTATATAGTTTATAGATATCTATAAAGAACTATAAACTCGTAATTCATTCTATTAGAATAGTAATATCCTTTATTATTTCTAGTAAATATATAATCTTATTTACTATAAGTATCTTCGGGTCAAGTTAGTTTATATTACTTTTCTTATAAAAGAAGAAGTATAATAGGGACTTTAACTATCTATAATTACAGTTAAGTATAATATTATAATAAAGGAAGTGATTATAATATATTATAAAGTCTCTATAATATATTCGTGAAACTAGTATCTATTTAAGTATTTCTCTTTTAAGTCCAAACTCTATTATATTATATATATATTATATACCGAGATTATAATAGCTTTACAGGACTATAATAAACTATAATTATATAAGAGAGTTATTTACTTTAGCTTTTATAAACCTCTTGAGGGAAACGAGTATATATATAGTCTATAGGAGTAAAGAGAGAGTAGTTCCTTCCTTTACGACTTGATCGATTATTTTATTACTTGAAATACTAATATATTCTAATATCCAATGGACCTATAAGGTATTCGGAAGTATATATAAAAGATACTAGTATAGTAATTACTATTATATCACTTCTTGAAAGTCTGTGAATATCTATTATAATAAGTCTATAAAGGATAAAAGGAGATAATAGACTATTTTTAGATTATTTAAAAAGATTTATAGATTAATTACTAGTTTAGTTCCTGGTAATATAAATATATTATATATATTCTCGAGAGTATCTATTATTTCTATATTAAAGACCTTTATATATAAACTAAAGGACTTTAATTTATAATCAGTTTATAGATTATATTAATAAATTATAATCCTATAATTAGTAATTTTATTTATAGACTCGCTTTTTGATCTATTAGAGAATACTTGAATATTACTAGAAAGTATTAGTTATAGGAATTCTAGAAAGTCTATTATAGTCTTTACTTTTATCTATTTTTATAAAGAATTAATTCTTTTATAAATATTCGTATAGATTTCTTTTATAATCTATAAGAGAACTTAAAGTGAATTGACCTATTCTATTTATAAGAAAGAGAATAAAAGATATATAAAATATATATTATTTATTTTTATTTATAAGACTTATATTTTATAGACTATAAATAAGTATTATAAGTCTAGTCGGATTATTCTTATAATAAAAGTATTTATAATAAGATTAAATTCAATTTCTAATAATTATAAATATACTTTTCTATATAGAATTATAGTTTATATAATCTTATAGACTAGAAAAATAATTTTTATATTTATAAATATTACTTTTTCTAATAGACTTAAATAAGAGTCTATTCAGTTTAAAATATATTATTCGTTTTTTATCTTAATCTTATTTGATTACTAAATCTCAATTATAAAATAGTCTTTTTTAAAGATATAAACTTTTATAATTTATTATAAAAAGATTAGTAATATTCCGCGAATTATCTTATTTAGAGAATAGAGAGTATTATTAATTATAAGGACTTTTATAATTAGAATATAAATATATAATTTGAATAATAACTTTTTATTAAAGAATATATTTAATTAATATAAAAAACTAATAACTTCTTATATAATATAAATATTAGTAATAATAATAAAATTATTAATTAATAGTAAATCTATTTATTATTATATAAAATAGATTAGTTTTGACTTTTTAGAATTAAAAATAATCCCTTTAGTCTATTTCTATTAGAGAGTCTTTTAAATATCTATTTATAAACTATTATAATTATTTTATAAATTCTTGAAAATAGTTAATAGAATAATATTATTTATATAATCAAATCTATATATTAATATATTTAATTAAAAGAATAAGACTATATATAATATAAAAAGGATTAATAAAATAAAAGAGTCTTAAGATAAATTATATTAAATTATTATCTTTAGACTTATTTTACTATCTAATCGGATTCTTATAATCTATTATATAATAAAGGAATATATTCAATAAACTAGATAATTAGATTAATCTTATTCGCGGAGTCTAAAAGCAAATTAGTCTAAAAGAATTATATTAAAGATTTCCTTTATATTTATAATAAATAATAAAACTTTATAATTAGATACTAAAACTTTCTTAATATTATATATAAGATATATTATAAAGTTTATAAATAATTATAATAGAAGAATATTAAATTATTAATTATTTATTATTTATAAAATAATTATAAACCAGATTATCTTATAAACTAGAAACTATTCGAGACTTTTATTTAATATTAAGAATAAGACTATAAGTTTATAAAATTAAAAAAAGAAATAGTTTATTTTATTTAATTTAGAAATAATTATAAGTATTATAATCCGAAAATAGATAAGATAATAATTATAAAATAAATATTATTAAAAAAGGAATATAATTCTTATATTTATTTATAACTAGACTATTTATAAAATAGTTATTAGTATTTTATTTATTTCAGGAATTGTATTATTAGTTTTTATTATAGTTTTATAAATATTTTTGACTATAATAGAAAAGAAGTTTATATATTAGATAATAATTATAAATATATTAGATAATATATTATTTATTTCTACTTTACTAATAAACAATTCTATAATTAGTAATTCCCTTTTCTCTTTTATAAACTTCGCGAATAGATTATTTAAATATAATAAGTCTTTAAATAAAGGACTTTAGTAAATACTAATTAATTAATACTATTTAATTATTTGGAATATATCTATAAAGTCTATAATTAAATTTAACTTTATTATCTAATATTCATTTTTGGTTTTATAGATTATATTTCGTAATTTATAAACTAATTCTAATATATAATCCTTATAATTCTTATTTATAATTATTTTATAATCTGAATTCTATTATAACTAATTTGTATTATATTCTATTATTTATTTTATTACTTTCAAGTAAATTTCTTAAAGTAATTAAATAATTTATAAGACTTTATTATCTAAATCGATTATATCTGAAATATTTATAAGAATAAAGTAATAGACTAGATTAGATTAAAGTGTATTTTTGAAAATATTTATATTTAGAATATTAAATCTAAAATATCTTATTAATTCATTTATATATAAGTCCTAATAGATTATTATAAAAAGGGAATAGTAATTGAAAATTAAATTTAAATAATTAATTAAAGTAATATAAATTAAAAAAGAATTAATAAAGAAGACTAGATTAAGTATATTATTTTAATTATATATAAGAATATCTATAAAGTCTATATAAATAAAGTTATAAGAATCTAATTAGTCTAATAATACTTTTACTTATTTAAATAGAATATAATAAATTAAATTCTAATTAGAGTAATAGAGATTAAAGTTATTTATTATAAGATTAGATTATTAAAGGTATTATAAAGAGATTATAAAAGTTCTTAAAATTATTCTCGTGTTTATAATACTTATAGGAGTATTATAAATATTTATAATTATAAAAGAGAATATATTATAGATTTGAATTTATAAGAATACTAAATTTCTAAATTTATAAAATTATAATTAGATAATTTATAATCCGGTTTTTTTATAAATATAAAAGATAATTCGTGAATATATTATTCAATTATCTATAAGTATAAATAATTTATAAAGGGAATAGGATTTAATAATCCTTTATAAAAGATTTATAAAAATATATAATTCTTATATAAAAATAATATTAATTAGTAAATCGATTATAAATAAAAGAATAATCTTATATAAAATAATTATTTTATTTATATTTATTTATAAGATTATAAGGGATTTTATAAATAAGGATTTAATTCTTATTTTTAAGAAAAGAAAAAGTATTTAGGGATTTCGGATTAAAAAATTAAAAAGTCAAGAAAGTGAAAAGGATTATAATTATTATAATTATAAAAGACTATATAGGTATTATAGGTCTAGAAGAGACTATAAGTATATCTATAATAAGAATATAAATATAATTAATAATTTCTATTATTCTTTTATAAACTATTTTATTAACTTTAAGAATTATTACTATTTCTGGTTTTGTTTTCGAATAAAGAGAAATAGACTATAAAGAATAAAATAGTTTATCTATTAAATAAAGTCCTTTATAATATAAATACTTTAAAGGATATTAGTATAGGATTATAATATTATAGTTTAAAGTATAAAAGTCTATATTATAATTATAAAAATTATATATATTATAATATTATAAATAAGTATATATACGAGTATTATACTATTAATAATAGTGAATATATTATATTTTCAATTTAGTTTTAATCTTATAAGTTTATATTATTATATCTAGAATCTATAAGTGTTTTAATAATATTTTATAAATATTTATAAGAAAATATATTATTTAATTAGTATTAAAAAGACCTTTCTCTTTACTAAAAAGGGTTTTAATAAAATAGATAAACTATTAATTAATAATATCTTAAATAGTAGAATATAATATCTTATTTATAATTATATAGTTTTGAACTTGGAGAAGGGAATTAAATAGTCTAATAAACTATAAGATATTTATTAATTAATATAAAATCTATAATTATAAATATTTTATATAATAATTAAAGATCTTATTATCTATTAAGATTATATATTATATTAAAATAACTAAGTCTTTAGGAGAACTAGTATAGAGAGTATAATCGGAGGGAATTATAAGGACCTTTTTAAATAAGGGGATATCTGTTTCAAGAGTTTATTTAAGAGTAGTAAAGAGTATAAAGGAGTTTATTATTCTTATTGAATAGAAGGGGCCTATATAGACAAATAGTCAAGTATTCGGACGAGTAATGACTGTTTTAACTATAGGCTTTTACTGGACTAATTTAGTCAAGGGGACAGGTATAGTACTAGTAGTAATATTAGTATAGGTAATAGGAGGGATTCTAGTTTGGGGACTAGGATAAGAGACAGGTATAGATATAGATATAGGCAATAGGATCACTTGGAAAGGGATAGTACTAGGATTATTGTAGATTCCTTTAATATAGGATTCAAAGTATTTATTTGTAATAGCCGTAATTTCAGTATAGAGCTTTGTAAGTAGTTTGTAAAGGTGAGCAGGGAGTTTATAGACCTTATCTGATTATATATAAGAGTCCCAGAGGTTTGCGATCGGGTAGAAGACCCACTGAGTATCCGTAGAGCGGACTTCAACTACTTTTACCAGGTGGGTAAGGTCTTGGACGAGGGAGTGGGTGGAATGCCCAGGGTTAGGGGGTATAGGGGGGGCCATTCTAGGAGTGTAGCGCGTCTAGAAATGGCCTATAGGGGGCCTACAGGCCAGGGAGAGGGCTTAGAATATAAGTATTCAAGTCGAATAAGCCAGATTACGCGTTTAAAACACGCGTTTTCCGAGAAAAGTCGATGATGTGTGGATCGTAAAAAGACAGATGAAGAAACGTGCGGGCGACTACTCGGTCTTCTGTCACGTGAAAAGTTGGGTAATCTTATTCTGGCGACGAAAACCTGAGGCATCAACTTCCTGTTCCAGCCACTTAAGCGAGAATTTTTGCCAAGGTCCGGCCACTTTAACAAGCGGACCCCGTCCCCGCATCGCTTTTAACTCATGCTTACACTACACATTTTAACGCGATAGGATTAATAATTAAGTAATTAATTCTTTTAAGCCTTAACCTTGCGGTTAGGAGGGTGCTTTCAAATTTTAAAAATGTTATGGTTGTGTTATGTAATTATTTATACCTTGCGCCTGATTATAGAATTTTTCTAAGTTATTTTGCGAAGACTTTAAAGTGGCGAAAAGTGAGCTTGGCGGCGTTCCTTGGAATTTTTGGTGGTGAGGTTGGTTTTTGTCGCCAGAATAAGATTACCCGAAAAGTTCACCTCACTCGAGGCCGTCACTTTTCAATCGGAAATACCATGACCATCTGTACACATTGAACGGGGAATGGAACAACTCATCAATCGAATTCGGCATGGTATCAAAAGGAGAGCAGCTGGCTCTAAAGTACATATGTGCAAGAACTCCCCTTCAACTCGCTCTGCTTTTCACTTTTCATTTCATATCCTCATTCCATGCATCTCTAAATCAAACATATCAACCACTTCTCAGCTATACGCTTTAGTATTTCCTCGTCGAGCTCGCTGTGCTCGCGCCGCAATGCTTCCATCCCAAACGCCAGCCATGGTCAAAGCATCATGTCTTCAATCCCACCTCGCGGACTTTTATCTTTCCAATGAACAGATAGCAGAAGAGAGGCCAATTCAACTCCAGGATCTAGTAATGTTCCTCCTTAACGTCGTCAACGCATCCCTCTCCTGCGGCCCGAGAGGCTCACGTTCCAACTGCCCCAGCAGACTATTAACATCCTGCGCATTCTCATCGCTGCCAAATATCCTCGTATTCTCCTTCAGACAATCCTGATGCCACCGGCCCAAAACATAGATCATATGTCGGGCAAGGACATGCTTTCGGGTTCCGGTGAACGGGGCGACGTTGTTGTACCATAGGTTTTGGATGGTGCTGACGATGGTCTCGAAGGGGAAGCCGACCTCGATGAACAAGTCTGGAATCCAGGTGCGTGGACCGACTTCGTGCTGGAACTCGATGGCATAGGTCTCGATCATGGGGATCAGAAGGGTCGGCGAGAAGGTAGTTTCGGAGAGGGAGAGGCGGTGGGCCATTTCGCGCATCATAGTGACGATCGCTTCGTAGGGTTGTTGCGTGCCCTTATTGCCGAGGGCTTTTTGATGTGTGGCGTCGATGAGTGATTGCCAGGTGGCGCTGATATCTGCTTCGTTGCGGTGCGAGGCGGCTTCATAGATAGTGAGACAAATGTCGAAGTAGGATGCTTGGTCAGCATATTCGTTATAGAGCTAAAAGGAGTTAGCAATGTCAAGATCAAAGAGGTACCATAAAATACCTCAGTCAAGTTCAAGATCTGGCCATCGAGCGCCGCGGCAACCGATGTCTTCCGCTCTGCTGGGACTCGTTCGTCGGCTAACAATCGGTGAAGCAATTCGTCTTGGATGTTGGCCACATCAAGGAGTTCCGTGACCTCATATAACAGAACCTGCCGTGCTTGCCTTCCAATACCGTGACTTTGCGCTGAAGCATTTGCCTTTGCTCTGCTAAGATACTCGACTCTCCTCGCCAAAGGAATTGCAAAATCGCTTTTGGCCAACTCAAGTTGAACCACGGCGGCCTCGTAGAAGCTTTCACGAGTGACATAGTATCTCCACAGCAAATCAGCTCTTGCGACATTATCCTTCGCGGATTGTGTAAGGAATTCAATGACAAAGTGCGAGTTGACAGCAAGGAGCATGTCCTGCCAGTCTTGGCTGAGATACCACTCATAGAGATCGAACTGGAAGAGCTCATCATCCGATTTGTTGACGGTATCATGGGCTTCGCTGCGCCTAATTGCAGCAGCTGTAGGTCGGCCATCAATCATCTCGGGCTCTGCGCTGGTTGCAGCATCTACTGCGAGTATGACTTGGTGTATGAGATGGTAACATTGCTTGCGGAAGTTGTACAAAGGAATGCGAGCATCATTAACGGGTTTCTTCTCATTGACCCATGCCAACGCTCTATTACCACGGTCCGATTCGCGAGCAACAAGAAGTGCAAGGCTGATAGCACCGGCATAGAATTGAAGATTTGTAAACTGATCGGCGGCGTGTTGCAGATTCTCAAATGACAGAGAGCCGGCCACCTGCTGAAAGAGTGAAAGGCTTTCGTTGAGGTGGCGACGTCCTGCATCGGTATTTCCGCCAGCCTCGGCAGCCTTGTTGAGGAGCTCTTGGGCCTTGAAGATGATAGCATCATCAGCGCTGCAGAAACTACCGCACCGGCGTCTCAGTGCATCGGCAACGACCTCGACGCTCGCCCCTCGGGCAATATTTCGATTGACAATTGCTTTGACCAGGAGCTTGGCGAGATCCTTACCCTGGTCGGAGGAGAACAGGAGTTCGTAGGTGAGATCGCGAAGACGCTGCTTGACCGAGTCCTCGAGCAAAGTCCAGATCTCGTCAATTCGCTCATCAAAGAGCATCTGCACGAAGGATATACCCTCTATAATACTCGAATTCAGCTTCTGAAGAGAGTGAAGGGCTTGATGTTCGCCTTGAAGAGCGATCTCCTCCTGTTGACTGGCAACCCGTTGTAGACCCTCCGGACCCGCAAGACCTTCGATGAATGACTTGTTCTTCTCTAAGAATGTTGCCAACTTCGTTAAGTCATCTTGGACACTTGTTAGCTTGAGTAGTGTAATCGTCGACTTGATTCTCATTGGGCCGCCGTCCTTTGATGGGACCTCTTGTGTGATGACAGATGCTTTCCATAGTGATCGGACCAGTCGCGCCATGTAAAGCGCCAAACCCTCGTGCCGTGAAGAGGGTCGCACGTTATCTACGGCTTGTGATGGGCCTTCGGACACCATGTTCTCGTTCAATGATGGTCGTCCTCCGAATTCCACATAACACTTCCGAGCCAACTCCAGTGTCTCCGGATCGCTGACTCGTGCCAACCTCGGATCGCCAGGAGTGACATCGTTGCCTTGCCCACAAGCAACAGCCAGAGCCGTAGCAGTAGTCTCGCCACGACCGTAATGTCGAATGAACTTCTTAATTTCGGCCTCAAGCGCCTCATCGCCACCTTGATTGCGGATTGCAGCAGCAAAGATATCCACCAATCGTCTTCGTCGGATGACGTGAATGCCATTGTTGGTCAGAATAGCGACCTCAGTTGGTGGCTGATCAAATTGAACGGCAAGCTCATTTCCGAATCCCAATGGTTGCGAGGCAGCCGCAAATGGCTTTGTGACGAGGCCCACATCCTCAGCGTGGCTGTTCAAAGAGATCCAGCAGGCTTGTTCGTAGTATTTGGGACCTTGTGCCGCAAGTTCTCGAGCTTGTCCTGCGATTCGACCAGTGTCCGTGCCAGCGAGGAATAGATTGTCTCGCCCGGAGCTATCGTTCTTTGCGACAAAGCAGAAGAAGAATCCAGGGGGGAAGCGCAAACCCATTTGCGTGAAGGCAAGAGCGAGTGAGCCTGTCTCAGTCGCTGGCTCAGCGCCTGGATATTGCTGGAGTTGTTGTCCAGGTTGCCTTGGTTCTAATTTGGGGGGGAATTTGATGTGTTGTACCTGCATACTCTGGGGTGCGCCTTGGCCAGTCAAATATCCGTAACCTCGAGTCGCGCTTAAGAATAATCGGCAGCCAGTGGTGGTCGTAGCCATCAAATGTAACTTCGAGCCTTCCTTTGCTGAAATTGGGCTGATGGAGCAGATTTTCATTGTGTTGGTGAGGAGAGAAGATTGTGAGATCATGTGACTAATATCTCTCAAACACTCCTGTCTCTTCTTTTCGATGACTTGTTGGAGCGTGGTTGGGGAGTCCATATGGAAAGTTCGTATGCAAGATTCAGAGGAGAGCGTATAAACAAGCCGTCGAGTATCATCCACCACCATTGATACGATATGCTCTTGAGTTCTGCCACCCCAAAGCGCTGGCACGAGAGCTGTGTAGCCCGGATTTGTGTGATTGATCTTCCCGCACCTGCTCGCAAACCATTTCTCCTCTTGCTGATAAGTGAGCTCATGGATCTCATTGGAGTCTCTCCCCGAGAAAAAGATGCGCCCAGTTGCAGCTGATCCCTCAATGCACTGAACGTTGATGCCTCGGATGCCGACTTTCATGTTAAGCTGGTAAAGCGTCACTGTCCGGATTCCAGGAGTTTCCAACTTCGATCCAGGAGTCGTGATGGTTTCCAACTTGGAAGCTACACCCAGCAGAATAATCTCGTTCACAGTAGCCACCACCAACACATGCGTCACATCCTTCACGAACACCCCGGCCCTCGGAATGACGAGCTTCACTGCCGTAATATTGCTGTGCTGATCTTCATATCCAATCAGCTCTGGATTCGGATTCGTGTAGTCCCAAAGATACAGGGCGTTGTCAATGGTAACCCAAGCATGGTTCAGTTCCGCGAATAACCCCATCATCGTCGACACCTCCGCATTATTGTATTGCTCGAACACCTTGTCTGGAATATCGTACATCTTCGTTCGTTGGAAAGGCGCCCAAGCGGCCTCGGTAGTATTATTAGGGAGATCATAGTCGGAGGAAATGCCCTCTATTTCCGTGTCAGATGTTTTCATCGATCTCAGCCAAGTACTTACGTCTGACATAGCTATCGAGATCGGGAAAGCTTGCTTCTCGTTGCAGCACCTCATTAATTGTTCGAGCAGCTCGCTGGATAGGCTTTTGAGCTTGTGGAGGGACTTCGCGCGATTGAGAGACGTGTTGTGAAGCGTCGCTGGTAGGATTCGAGGGCTGTCTCGTGCCTTGGGTCTGGAACGACGGTTGGCGGATGGGACCTAATCTGGATGCTGCAGGTGTATTGAAGTATGCGCCAGGCAAAGGCCGTTGGGGAGTCTGCAACGCAGGGAAGGACATCTTTGCGGCCCAATTGCTCTCGCAAAGGCTGTCGCAGAACCAGACGCAGCGGTGACTTTCCGTCTAGAAAAACTTCATGGGGAGCTATAGCAGCTGTGAGAGGGCGGAGAAAAGGTGCACGAGGGTTACTGAAGGCAACGTCGTGGTAGACGGGAAGCTGTAAACACTGAGGAGATCGAGATGCGCCTCGAAGACGCGTTGAAAGCCGAACTCAAAATTTCCAGGCCGCGCATCACGTGATCAGAAAAACAATGGTAAGATCTCTATTGTTGATATGATCTAGTGAGGTGCAGGTAGCGATGATGATGAAAAGTCTGACTGAATAGTACGAATGATTGTATGCGGTAATGTTTATGATGGGGATGCCTTTTCAGATAATTCCTGGTTGCGCCTGCCTTTTCGCTTGGATATCTGTTTCTTGCAGTCTACGATATCACACAAGTAGGACAAGGTCCAATGGGTCCATTATTTACTTTTGTTAGCTGCCTGTACAAGCAATATCACCGCTATGCAGCTCCATTTCTCTAATGGCTGTTCTTGCATCTTGGTTAGTCTAGCATCTCTTCCCGCTCCCAGGTAGCTTGGGACTCATCTTGTCCTGCCAATCACTCCCATCTCTTTAAGTTATGTGTCTCCAGTAATCACCCGTTACGCCTTCTTTGCCTCCCTCTCAGCCTTCCTCAAAGCCCTTTTCCGAATCCCCTCATGCATATCCTTATTCTTCTTCACAACAAACGCACTTCCAATCCCAATGGTATTCTCTAGCCACCACTGCATCAACGCATGGCCTGCAAACGGCGTACTTGTATACGCCATATTCTGTGCTCCTCCACTTCTACCAATCTTGCCCAGCACAGCCTTAACAAAATTCCTCGGACTCGGAATCAGCATGCTCGTCTTCCGCACTTTAGACATAGCAGTTGTAACCAAATAGCTCAGGCAAAGCTCAACATCCACCCCGGTACCAGCCAATTCTCCACCAAGAGACGTAGACCACTGCTGCAAGAATGCCTTACTTCCTGAATAAGTAGCCAACAAGGGCGTCGGCAACCACCCACCAAAACTCCCCATCGTCAAGATTAGGCCTCTTTTCCGCTGAACCATGCCGGGCGCAACGATTTGCGTGACTCGCAGTGTAGCGATGCAATTAATCGCAATAATATCCCGCATCTCTTCCTTCGGTGTCTGAATAAACGGCACAGGGATACTATGACTCTGTCCCACATTGTTCACCAATATCCCGACATCGAGTCCATCAACCAATGCCTTCAATTTCGCATAATCCCCTTCCTCATTCTTGCTGAAATCCATAGCCAATATCTTAACATCAATGTTCGAGCCACCATGTTTTTGTTTGATGTCTGTTGACAGGGTTTCGAGTTTGGAGGCTGTGCGGGAAACGAGCAGCAGGTTGAAGCCTTTTTGGGCGAGCTGGATGGCATATTCTTTTCCGAGGCCATCCGAGGCGCCGGTTATTACTGCCCAGGTTCCTTTCTTGCCGTACCTTCGGAGCTGCAGATGATCAGTAGGGTAAAGGGGGGAAAGTGGGAGTGGGCGTACATTTGTGCCTGGAAGGACGAATAGGTCGAGTAGGAGTCGTGTATACTTGATAAAAAAGTTGGTAATGGCGAAAAGTCCAATGGTGAAGGGGAAGTATATGACGACGGGGATCAGTGCAGGGGGAATCTTCTCGAGCACTGTGTTGATATCCATGGTCGCGATTCTTTTGCAGTTTCGTAAATTGTTGTCTGATTGTGGTTACTGTCGAAAATCAGTGGTGGTGTTGTTGAGGTCGGTTGAGAAGAACGCTCTCTGGTCGACCGACCCCCCTGGCGTTCCTGAGCCGAGGGAGCTGCACCTGCAGCACGAGCGGCCGCGCCCAGATTCTCAAGGAGTCCCTTTTCAACGACTGCGTCTCAAGAAAAAGAAAGCAAGAGGCTATAGCCACAGAGCTGCACCTTAACCTCCCCTTCTCTCCTACCTCTGTCAATTGAGTCCGCAACTCAACTTTTAAGCGCAGCAATGTCTTCCCTACTCAGCGCGATCCAATCCTACCTCCCACAACACGAAGGCCTCCTCCCAAAATGGCTACTCTTCGTACGACCCCTCCCTCCCCTTCAAAACCTCCCAGTTCCCTCTAACATCCCAAAAGGTTGCCATAACAGCATTCGGCAACACAATCCAATGCTACACAACCCTCACCTTCACCTCGCGCGTCTACGAAGGGCCCACCTCTTTCCCCACCGTACCCAACCCAACACCGACCACGCCTCCCTCCCTAAACCGACAAGTAACAGCCCTCTCATCACGAACATTCGGCACGTGGAGTCTCATACAAGCATTCGTGAGGCTGTACGCAGCGTACAATATTGATAATCCGGCGTTTTATCAGTTGGCGTATTTGACTTATGCTGTGGCGTTCGGACATTTTATGAGTGAGTGGTGGTATTATGGGACGTGTAGATGGGGGAAGCCGCTGGCAGGCCCGGCGATGGTTAGTACCGGGACGTTGATTTGGATGTGGTTGGTTTGGGGGGATTATGTACAGTGATTTATGTGACGATGAGGGGAGATGGAGAGAGGGAGCTACGTATAATGATATCGGAGGTGAGGAGGGAAAGAATTGTAGATGTGGGATGGATACCACTGATAAAAGGCACTGTAGAGTAGATCTTTAATGTTAATAGGGAAGAGACCCTCTTCGCTATGCTTCTGATCCTACCTCAATGCCTCCTGTACCGGCGAAACTAATGTGCGCTCACCACTACTTCAGATGCTTCCTGTACAGCTCCCCTCCACAGTCTTCTCTCAGTCTCTTCGCAGCTTGCTCGGGCGTGATATCCCTCTGAGGCTCGGCCATCAACTCATACCCAACTAGGAACTTCCTAACCGTTGCACTGCGGAGCAGAGGAGGGTAGAAATGCATATGGAAATGACTAGCATTGATCTCCTCTTCGGTACCTTCCAGTGGAGCTTGATGGATGCCGGAGCCTACTTGCATCAACTTCCATCCCAATAAATGTGGAAATCAAGGGTGGGCGGGGGAAGACTCACTATACGGGAAAGACGTCTCAAACAAATTATCATACCTCCTCGTAACCTCCGCCACCGCCTCCGCAAATTCTTCCCTCTCCCTCTCACTCAGATCCACTAAACTCCTCCGATGCTGTTTACTAACAATCATAACCTCAAACGGCCACGTCGCCCACCACGGACAGACCACCAAGAAACCTTCATTCTGAAACACAATCCTCTCTTCCTTCCCCATCTCCAGCTTCGCATAATCTTCCAACAAATTCCGTCCACTGTGCTCCTTCCTATATTTCACAAACTGTTCAATCTCGGACGCAGGTTCTTCAGGTAATCCCGTCGTGGTCCAGATCTGACCGTGTGGATGCGGGTTCGAACACCCCATTGCCGAACCCTTGTTCTCGAAGATTTGCATCCATTTGTACTGCGCGCTTGGTTTTTCGATCGCGGGGGTGGCCGAGGGAAGGGGTAGAGTTATGGAGGAGAGTGGGTTGGAGGGTGAGAGGTGCGAGGCATAGATTTGCGTCCAGACATTTATTACAGGGAGGATTTGAGCGGGTGTGAGATCGGCAAGGGTGAGGTTGTGGGAGGAGGAGAAGGTTAGGACGTAGCATTTGCCTGTCACCGGGGCGGCGCGGAGGAGGAGGTTCGAGAGGTCTAGTGGTAGCGGTTAGTGGGAGGACGCGATTGGGAGACGGAGGGGAGAGAGTACCAGATGGATCTCCTTCTTGTGTGTATTCAGCTTGCGATTCCTTGACGGCACTGTAGTCGTTTACAAAGACGAAGGTGTTCTCGTATTTAGGGTTCACGTCGCCTTGTGCGCGTTTGTTACCGGGGCAGAGATAGCACTGTTCTTGTCAGAGTGGTACATTCGAGGATTAGAAGTGATGCATACTGAGGGATTGTATTCTGGGAGTGTGGTCTTGGATGGAGATTCTTGCTGTCCTCTGGAATGCTGTTAGCTCAAGTCAAGTCTGCGGGATTTGGATTTTTACTGCCATGGTCTTTTCGTCCGATGTGGGGAGACGAGAAGCCAGCTACCCCGCAGTGGGTTGTATCTGCGGTGCGAGATGTCGTCGAGGATTTTTTCGGGCATCTTTGCGGTTGGGAAGCTTTGCAGAGGTATGGGGAAATCAATTGAGTGTCTGCACGGTCAATCGCATTTATAGTTGGTGAGGAAATGGTGGTGTTGAAGAAGAAAAGTGGCCAAAACCTTGCTTCTGGGGATGGCGGGGTCGTTCAAGCTTTCTTCACCCGCGCTAATGGCCTTGCTTCAACTCCGCGACTCGCCTCACCTTCTTCTTCCATCAACACCATCCATCTGTCCTCAACAGCAGCGGGTTCCCAAGAAATTCGTGCACCTTACAAAAGGAGCCGATATGTTTTTGGCTACTTATCTATTAGTCCTAGCTATGATCTTGAAACTGTTGGCAGCTGAGGCACACTAGGTAGTCTCAGCACAATTTTTAAGGTGCTCGACTCTATATCTACTGAACCAAGTGGTAGTCATTCTTGCTCAAAATTTTCGCATCTCTTTCTCTCAGAAGTTATGGTTATCTAAATTTCCATTATTGCTTCTACAGGTTAACACCGTGTTACTGGACTCTGGCTCCTTGCACGTTGGATCTATATTCCCTAGCAGGGAAGGCAATTTCAAGGCCAATAAGTCCAAGGCCAAGGTCTAAGCTCATTCTTGTAACGTCACAAGTCCCTATATCATCTCTCCTAGTTGATTATATCTTCTCCATGTCTTCCTGCAATTCTGAGTAATATTTTTTCACGGAATAGTTCTCAAGTCATAGATATCGGAGGGATCAGAAGACAGAGAGCGAGGAAGCCCGACATGGTTAGGAAGATCTGATCTCTAAAGTCCATACTCTTGAATCACTTTCTCCGCAATGGTGGCACCGATGAGATAAGCCGCCGCCGCCGTGTGTCCACTGTGGAATAATTAGCTTCCGGGTGGGCGTCTGAGCCAGAAAGTCCACTTACTTGATGGTAACATGGCTCAGGCTCATATCCGCAACTCTCAGCCCCTTGACACCAAATACTCGACCCGAACCATCTACACAAGCTCCCCTGTTTTCATCGTCCTTCTTACCCATCTTCACTGTCCCATTAGCATGCCAGACTAGGAGAGCCTGTTCCTCAACAAGTTTCTCTACAACCGCTCTCTCCAAGCTCTCTGGCCCATTTAACCACCCCTCAGACCCCTCTTTGTAAATATCCGTCCCCTTGAAGATTTCAATCGCGTCAATGACGGCATCCACAAGCACCCGTTTGTCGAAAGCATGCGAGAGAGTCTTTGGGTCAATGATTGCTGCATCCTCAGGATCTGCTGAAAAGAGAGTCACGGTTCCCGAGCCTTGAGGATTCATACCGAACATAACGAGACTCAGGTACTCCTTGCCCTCGGGTACCTCGGCGTTGGGAGGAATTTTCGGCCCCATGAATACTGCCTCATAATGAGGAACCGTATCTCGTTTCAGATACTCCTTCTCGTGTTCTTCCAGAGCGTGAAACTCTGGTGTGTTGTAGATGTTAGGCAATTTATTGAACATAACAAGCAGTGAGGAAAATTGATGGGTTAATTCCCCAGTTTGGTCCTGTTCCCATTGAGCCTTTGCCGCGGTGGTGAGGGAGGGAGAAGATTCGAATGCGGTGCGGTTGAAGAGTTTGCCCGACATCAGGGCAGTAAGAAAGATCGCTGGGTGGTCTTTTAGGGACTGTCCTACCCCGGGAAGGTGTTTGACGATAGGGATGTTGAATTTGTGTAGGTGGTCCTTGGGTCCGATTCCGGATAGCATGAGGAGTTTGGGTGTGTTGAAGGCGCCTGCTGTGAGGATAATTTCTTGTGTCGCAAATGCTATCAAGATTTAGTAGTTTTGACTTATGCACGAAGGATTAAGTTACCTTTGCGACCGTCTATTGTCTCCACTCCAACAGCATGGGCGTTAACGAAAATTATCTTCCCCACAGTGGCCTCAGTCCAGATAAGGAGATTATCTGGCTTGTCTCTCAGATTTGCAGACGCACTTGTAGTTCGAAGTCCAGATGCAGCAAATGACGGAACCATGCCGATTCCCATTGGATTTCCCGAATTTATATCGAGGTTGATTGGCACCTTCAAGATTGGTCAGACGAGAAAGTGTGGAAAGTAGTGAGCTTACACCGTATTTCGCGACATCCTCTACAATCTTCTGCGAACCTTTCTCCCATACAGTTGGTACGGAAACATCGATTGGTCTTATTCTCTCAGTTCTGGACTACGAACAGAATTAAGAAACCTTACCCAGAAGAGCCATGATCTCGCGAGCTCGGATTAAAAAGATGTTGCAGCTCAGCCGGAACATTGAAATGGAAGTTTTCGAGCTGCTAGAGTATTAGTATATCTGACTTTAGAATAGCATCGAATTCGAACCTCTTTCAGTCTCCTGTGAGACTCTTCCCAGTTCCATGTATCATCACCCGCAAGGTCAGCCCAGTGGTTGTAATCCTCTTTGCTGCCGGAAAGATACACTAATATTCTTTCAGTGAGTTTCTTTTTGCAAAAACATCAAAAGCTATCATATCTCATGGCTTACACATGAAGTTATTTAGTGTACTTCCTCCCAACCCTTTGCCTCTAACATACTGCAGCTCACGACCGCCTAGCTCAGTTTGTGGAACAGTGTTATAGCCATGATCAATTTCCGGGTTGGTAAACGCGAGAGAGAAGCGGCTGGATGGTATGCGGTAAGAAAGCTCGGAGCGGCCTTTGCCTGCCTCGATAACGAGGACTGTAGGCTTGCTGCGGCTGTTTGCGAGGCGGCTGGCGAGAAGGAGACCGGCCGTGCCTCCTATGCTATGTTAGCACGCTCGTGGTCTAGTAGACTTTTGCATGGGAAGATCTACCTCCTACAACAATGAAATCTGCTTTGAAGTCCATTTTAGCTAGAACATGTGATATATTCAAGGCGAATGATGTGTTGACTTGAAGGAGAGGACCCGAAGTTCAAACCTTGGGGAAGGGAAATTTATAGAAGTAATGGGAGCGATTCTTCATGGAAACATTCTGCCAAGCTTGTCGGCCGACATAGATTCAGGCGTATGTATTTCTGACCTATGCTTCAGGATTCAGCTGAGGGAGGGTGGTTGTGAGACGACTCCGTCGCTGACGATAGTCAGCAATTCTGGCTTCAATATCGCCATTATCCTTTCCTGGTCCAATATCTTACTCTTTACGTTCCTCTGGCAGGTTACTACTGTGATTACTCATTACAGCTAAGCTTAAATGATTTGGAATTCGTCGACTATTGTCGTGATAGTCTGTGCGCTCAAATAGGTTCCTTCCTCGGGCTCATTGTTTGTTTACTGATCATCAATGGGAACAATCCGTCCACTTCATACTATTATGAATTAAGTCCAAAAATGAGAACTTGCATTTCAAGCCAATAAGCTGAGAAATCAGCCACGCCATATCAAGACTTAGTCTTGACAGCAAGAACTCACCCTCACCGTCGCTCAATCATCTGACTTCGGTCAAGGGGATTGGGATGCAGGAATCATGGAGTCATGGTACTGGGCCGAGAATCATATCAGCCTGCGGAGGATCTGGTTCAGCTTGGATATTTATTGAACTTCTTTAAGATGTTGCATTCTGGCAATCGGAGTTATGATTCTCAAGGTTGTGCGACAAACCAAAGCGGGGTCATGCTTGGACTGTTTTGGAAGTCCCCCAGCCCTCTAGGATTGATTAATTTTTAATGAATAGGAGGACAAGTCTTGTGAGGTTTTCGATCTTGCAAGAAATCTTGTTAGAAAATATTGGAAAGAGTTCACAAACGTTCAAACTTCAAATCAAATCTAATCATACCTTGAACTTTTACCCAGTTTTGGTTCTGATTAATCCTTCCACCTTCTAAGCATGAACATATTTTCTTGGAACAAAATGTTACCAAAAAAGTATAACTGAGCCCGCAGGGCCTTAATGCAATCAATAATGTATTTACTGTGATTAATCGGGAGGGGCAGAATTTATTGAGGTGATTTCGGTTGAATTTGGTGAGCAAGCGAGAACTGCCTTTTAAGCTCCTCTTCCCACGCTTGTAGACAATCATGAAACCCCCAGGGGCGTTCTAACTACACGAGGGCTCCGTGATATCCGGTCTTGGGCAATTTATATTTCTCATTTACGCGTCAGCTTGATTGAACCCCAATTTTGCTGTGGCAGGGTTTCAAGACAGTGGTTTCTGATGATATACTCCGCTTCCTCATTGCACAAAGACGAGTCAATGAGAGCGTATTGCTCAGTGAGAGATGAGAATTCAGACTGATTGGAAGTGCTTCTTTGTTTTTTTTGGGTGGTGTGACGTCGGGGTGGGCAGAGGAGTGTTCTTTCCCGAAAAGGCAAGCCACCCACGTACTCACCCACGTCGTTACTACCTAAGTTACCTTACCTATCTTCTTCAACTCTCCACCTTTCATTTTCCATCAACAGCCTTCATCAACATCGTTCATCCCACATCTATTTACATCCTAATATTCTCCTTCCGCTCTCCCTTGAGCCGGCAACTCGCCGAAGCATCGCGTCGGTACTCGCTCCTCTGAGTGTTCCAGTGCGTGAAGCAAGATACTGGAGTGAATCCAAGGAGCTCGAGCTGCAGCAATCAATTGTCCCTGAACTTGATCATCAGGCCAAAGCAAATGTTGAAGCCGAAGGCTCTGAGAGAATGTCCGTCAGCTTCATCTGCCGACTTTCTGCGCAGACGTTAAACTTCTCAAGGGAGCACGTCACTGCCTTTCTATCGTGCAGAATACCAAAAATTGCGATGACAAGAAAGTAGTAGCATTCATTGCTTGTGCGTATCTTGCTCGCGCAGAAGTCAGAGGTCTTGAAACTTGCAAGTCTCTAGAATTTCGCTTGGAATTCTCGAGTCACTACTGCTTCACCAAGGCTCTCTGTTCTCGTATTGCGTTGTATAAGGAATTCGTGCCAGCCAGAGGCAGAGAAGCATGAGATAAATCGAAAAGTGGCAAGGTAAGGCCTCGCATCATTTTCTACCAAACGCCAAGAAGTTTTTCACACCATGAGTTGGCCGCACTGGCCGACATACTGTACTGCAACCGTGCCAAGCAACATCACCGACTGACCATCTTATAGTCAAAACAGAGAATCAACTCTAGTCATTCCATCTGTGCTGCCAAGTTGACAGCGTTGCCAAAGGTCACAACAGTTGTTTGGATTGCGGCAGGATGAAGGCAACATGGGCCTCCCGCAAAACCGCATCCGCGACATGATCTCCGCCACTAGACAGAAATTCTCGAGAGTGAGCAACACATGCTGCCAACTGGAGACGCCCATACCCTCTCGTTTGGACCGCTGACAAAGAGGAGGCGATATCTTCAAGAGAACCAATCAAGCCCTGCCTCTGAAAAAAGTGGGACCAACAGGCCATGGAGTCGGGGCTCTTTCCGCCACCGCGGGCTAGAGAGGCATCTCTCAACATGGTGGAAGTCGAAGAAAGCCGTTCGCCGCCGAAATCATCGAAGGAGTCCTCCAAAGCGAAGAAAGCATCGCAGATTCCATACGATTCTCACGACCATCAGCTTCGAAAAGTTGTCCACTACGTTCTCAATCTCGAAAATAAGTCCCGAAGTTCAACACCTAAGCTACACGAAGCGAAGTCTGAGGTGGGAGGTGAAGGTCCGGTGACAAACTTGAATGTGGCAACTGATTGGCAAACATCGTGATATTGAAGGACTAGGCCCAAGCCGTCATGCTGGATACCGAACCGTGGTTGGCTGCGATCGGGGGAATATCCTGCATGCTATGGAGACGAATAATCAACCGGAGGTGTCTCCGCGATCACCTTCGACCCGACTACACCTCATACATTGTTCACATACTGCCCAGGGTTGACCTTTCACTGGAGCAGCATCCAGATATCTGTCCACCAAGGTGCCACAACCAAAAAACCAGTTCCCAGACAGATCTTCGAAATTTTGGTTCCGAACTTCAAATCGGTTTGTCTTTGCGTCCTCGGTGTAAATTAAGTGCGACGACGCCTATGAAGAAATAGTCCACTTGAGGGACGGAGGAAGTCTGGCAGAGATCTGGCAGCTACGTAGCAGTATTTGCTGCTTGTCCTGGGGGACTTCGGTGTCGGCACAGGCAGAGAGCGGCATAACGTTCCAGGAACATATCGATTTCTCCCACTGTTTCCTTTAAGCATATTGAAGATACCGCATCCATAATGCAGTACAGCACAAAACCCTCCGCCAAACACATCCAGACTCCACTTCGTACTCCGATTCAAACTCGATGATCAGAACACCATCGGAAAAATTGAAACCTCGGATCAAATTTCGGCCCAAAGAAAGATCAAGTTGTGTTGAGCAGATTGCGGATCTGCATCAGGCTCTGGGCACCTCTTTCCTCGGCTGATGGAATTCTGAGTCTCCTGGACCCAGAACCAGGATCAAGAAACCCGAATGCAGGACCTTCAGCGATCCAGTCAGCAGATACGGACGGGAGATACCTCCAATGTATTTGATTGATTGGCTGGGTGTACGACGGTCTGGTGCAGGCGTCAATCAGATCATCGATCCGATACACTCCCTTTGGCGTCGGTGCAGCCATGATCTCGTTCAGCGGGAAACGAATTGAGCATTCGCCTGCAGTTTTTCGCAGCAGCTCTTGAAGAGGACCAGCAACAGGAAATCCGGTCCGAGACTGCGTTAGAGCCTCAAGTCCGAACTGTATTGCTTCTGGGCCATCCTTGCTACCTCCTTCAATGCCTCCGGGGAAGAATCTGGCCACGAGATCCGCGAGGTGCAGAAGAGAAAACATTTGCAGCACCGGTTGGTAGCGACAGGTATACTGGGTTCGATAATGCTCGTCAAGCAGGAACAAGCCGTGTTGCGCATGATTCCAGATTATTTCCTCTATCAGCAGAGATGGGAAGCTTTCGAAGTCGAGGAGAGGTCGCAGCAGGTGCACAATCGTATTTGAGTACAATATCCTGGATCGTCAGCAGGCTCCATGTCTAGATGGGTGAACGTACAGCAGAGAAAGCACATGGGGAAGTGCTTGGCCGTTGTTATTCTCAATATTGCCGATCACACTCGGAAGATCCTCCCTCCATGCTACCAATCTGCTGTATTGCTGAAGAAGATTACTGGCAGTGAGTTGCGGACCGTAATGAGTATACATCATCGTCACCACGTCCTGAATGATAAGGGTCAATTTAGACTTCTCTCGATTTGTGGTGGCCAGTAAGCCCGGCCAAGCGGGGCATTGATCGTTGACATAACGATAGAAGTACCATTTGGCGGCATCGATTTCTTCGTCGTTCTCCTCCACTTCATGATAGAGGACCGACTTGATGTCAGGCGGTACTTGGAAGGTCATCTGTGCCCATTCCCTAGATTTGTTAGTGAGGACAGGAAAAGAGGCCTCCTTGACTAACACGTTCAAGTTTCGCACGCCACGAACCGTATTCCTCCAGACTTCCGCCGGCCATTCGTTCTGGTGATAATCGACACTTAACAAGATACTGGTGGCGACCTGCATGTATGATGAAGCGCGCAACCCCTGGCCACGCGCACATTCAACGAGGAACATGACAGCAAACGCTTGAATCGTTGCGATACTCTTGTCATCCGGATCGATGTTGGAACGGACAGCCTCGCTGAATTCGGTGCCGAGTTGCTCGAAATCAAACTCGTCCCCGTCTGCGGGGGAGTGTAGATGGCAAGCCATGGAACAAATGGCATTAACAAGGTCGGATGAGCAATACCTCTCCGACTGTCGCTTATAACTATCCACGAAGTGGCCTTCGCTGAACAAGGTATGCACTGGATGGATCCACGCAAAATACAGCTGGAAAAGATGATCTAGGATTGCTGTGTTCGACGTTACAGATGTCCACTTGAAGTTGGAAGAAACGCCGCCCATTTCGTGATCTGATGCGTCAAATGTCGAATGTTGAGATAGCCTGGGCGAAAGCGTCTCGAAATCATCTAAAGGAGCCCGCCCCAACCAGTCGACAATGCTCTCGTATGTCTCGCCATTCTGTAGTCGATCAAGGATTTCGGGCACTTTCTCATCCGTGGAGAGTGCTTGTAGGATCTGCTCGGTCATAAGGTCCTTGGCCTTGAGGTCCTTGATTTGCTTAACTAGCTCCTCCTTCGCATGCTTAATATGGATCTCGTAGATACATTCCGACGTCTCTACTCGTGTCGCACATCTCTTGCATGGCTTTTTCCCATCACACTGCAGACAGTCAGTTCGAAGCTGTGACCTAGCTTGACGGGCGTGCCGCGGTGTATAGAGCGCGTACGTTAACAGCAGGCAATGGGGAGAAGACAACCAACCTTTGCTCGCGCCTTCTTGCAATTAAGACACGCATTTCGAGTGACGGATTCCGGCACCCTTCGACGTTTTGAGGCGAGCGAAGAATTACTCGTATCAGCAGATTCTTTCTCAGCGCGGACCCTGCGTGGATCAGATCCCGTACTCTCGGATGTGGATTGACTTGGATTGCTCGTGGAGGCGCTGCTGTCTCCGAACGAAGGGCGTATCTTGCGAAATGACATTATCCGAACGATGGGCTATGCGGTCTGGAAGCACTTGGTGTCAAGCACAAGCCTTTCCTAAATCTCAAGAAAAATTTGTTGTTCTTGAGCTGTCAATTTTGGGAGTTGAGAAAGATGGGTTTGTGGGAATATTGGAAGATGGGCCGATCACCATGAGATCATTTCTCAAAGTGACACCGGGTTGAAAGAGTTTCCAGCAGAAGCGGATGATGGTGACAGCCAGATCCAGTGCTTAGCGCTGTCGGAGGGGATAATCTTCAGTTCCTGATCACCAAAAGGCCCACGACGAGATGCATTGAATAACGAAAGTTCTCAGCGAAGACGTGCTGGCAGCCTCAAGTTCAAGAAGGCTTTGATAACGGGCCAATTATAACCAGCATCATCATGCTAGGATCGGGGCAACGCTTTCTATACCGACAAAGTGGTGAATATCGGAAGGTTCATGGGAGCATCTAAATATTATGGAGAAGCCCTAAGCCAACAGGGCAGATCTAGCATTGTGGATAAGGATTCATAGCTCAAAAACGCTCGGAGCGATGGCCGTCCAGCGGGTGCCGTTGAAGAACCTGGTTGTTGCAGCATAGGATGTGGATGTGGCTTCCCTGAGACCAGGCACAGGTAAGACCATAGGCACCATAGGCCTTTCACCGTCGTGGATGCATTTTGCCACCGCCCCTCCTCGGGCCTACGGTAGCAGTCTGCGATCTTGGCAAGGGATCAGATCAGTTATTGGAGATTCAGTTCACGAATCAGTTGCTAGCCTGATATGGAATCATATGGATGTCAGGTTGCACGATGCCCTACGGCCTACCCGATCCATGGAAACGGCCGAGGCGCATTCCATCAATTACCGTTCTTAGCATACAATTTCAAGAGCGGGAACGCTAGAACGATCGCTCAGCTTTTCTACCTCTCCGAAAATCCCTGTACAGCTAGGCGCTATTTCAACGTCAGTTAATCAAAGGTCAGCCGCATAGCTGTGGCCTTCCTTTGATGACTTCCAAAACTGTTCCAGCTTCGAGCACCAGAAAATACACTCAGTGCCGGTGCAAAACCTCGAACCCATCTACCAGGCGTGAGCTGTTCATAGCGGACCGCTGGCCGAGTCCGCAAGCGTCCGTTGCGTCAGCGGGCAATGAACAAGCAGCGCCGGGTTCAGGTGCCTAGGGGCAACAAGCATCAAACTGCATCTCAATCATACCTACCTCATGCCACCTCGAGAGCCTATGTGCGGGGAGCAACTTTATACTGCTCGCCTCCTGGACTCACGAAGGTTGCTTGCAGGCCGAGAGTGGGTTCTCACTCGTGGAGCCTTCCAAAACCTGTGGATGTCGAACCACTTTTTAAAGAATGATTACTCTGACGTAGCTTTCTCCCTGAGATTCCTCTGAGAGATGTGAGCGGAAGCGTCTCCGATACGTGCTGAATGGGCGGGGTTGAATTCCTTTGTTACATCGAGATCCGGAGCAGTGCCCGCCTCCGGCGATGAAGCGCATACTAGGAAATGTCCATCGCCCAGATATCTCGCCAAGTTGGCAGTCATGTATCGACTATTTTCTCATGGGCCGATGTTTCAGTCCACCAATCTTCCTTTTCAAGTTCGTTATTTGGCTTATTAAATTTTCCTAGGCTGAAACCCATTTTACTTGCGATTGCTTTGCTCCTTTGTCTTGCGATGTCAACTGATGTCACGTGCTGAATTTATTGAAATCACAACCATCGCAGAAGCTGTCGCAGGTTGGGTGACACATCGAATTATCGACTGTTGCGTGGGGTCATTTCCTAGTGTATTTGCGCGTTTTGCAGAGAGTGTGAGTGAGGGATTTATATCACCATTATTGAAGGAAACCCTTTCTGGCAAATTCACTAATCGGCCGAATATCGCCCATATGTGGCCAAAAAATGCTGCAACTCTGAGTCGAATTTGATGTTGAGACCGACCAATCATATCTCGCTCGCTTTTCGTTGCGGATGCAAAATCCGGACCAGTGGCGCACATCGAAAGATCTCGAAAGTCACATCACTACATTGAACTTACGGACAATCATGCAGGCGTGTACAGTACACCATGAGATTTTCCAATCTGGCAACTCGCATTTGCCACCCGGGAATGGCCCTTTTAAATGGAGATCTAGAGATGGTAAACTTGCGATGAAAGCGATCGTCGATGCGTTACAGTAAGTGACGTTGGAAGTGGCCTGATATCAAGTTGCTCCGATCCCTGTAGGGTTTCTTCAGATGGTCTATATAGCTTTGACTACTTGCACTACTAGACTACATCACAGTATCTGCCAAGAGCCTAAGAAAGACCGATATCGTGTTACGGATTTATCTACCGCCACACACAAACTGGTTTTTTTTTTCAAAGTCTGCGGAAACTGGCAGCAAGTCGGTGCAGTTGCACAAGCTCGAGCTCTTTCACTTTTCACGGATTTAAATTCCGTCAAATAAGCGAGTCGCTTTGCTTTGCGCTTGTTTTGATTCTCACAATTACGCATTCGAAATAGTATTTCTTACTCTCGAGAGCCGGATTCGGGGTGCTAATTGGCTCTTATGTGTGTGATCGGCAAGGCCGGCGACGGTTTGACGTCAAGGACGTTCACCCAGCTACGTCGGATATTTATAGTGCAGTAGTGCTGGCTTGGCTTAGCGTTATGCATGTGAAGTGCAGATGGGGAATTTTTGGCATGTCAACGGAGGCATCTCCTCCTCCACGCGAGATTGGAGGGAGATGAAAGAATATTGGTTGCTGGATTCAAGGAATGAGGGTCGGGGATCTTAGGATGCGGTGGAGGATCGTGGGAGTCGGAGGGTCTTCGGAGATGGCTCCGTGGGAGGGGTCGATCTAGTGTGTTATTGGTGGTGGTGAGACGCGAGATGATAGGGCCGGATTAAAGAGCCGTACTAATTGAGTTTCAGGCGGAGGCCGGCGAATTTGAGAGGACCGTAGAAAGGAAATAGATAGAGATCTGGATTTGGATGGGGAAAAGAAGAATGAGGATGAGTATGATGAACTGGGAAAAGTTGAGATGGTGTGGGAGAGGTGAGGTTAAGGTAAGTTGACATGTGTTGAGTTTTGTGCAGTAGCCTTGAGCGTAGTCTGATGCTGTCTTTGACAAGTCGGGTACTAACGAGGCGAAAACTGGGAGTTCGAATAAAGGCTAGAAAAGCAGGACTTATTAGATCATTAAAAGGGAACA
Source organism: Hyaloscypha hepaticicola (assembly GCA_002865625.1). NCBI lineage: Eukaryota > Fungi > Ascomycota > Leotiomycetes > Helotiales > Hyaloscyphaceae > Hyaloscypha > Hyaloscypha hepaticicola. The sequence continues at coordinate 242,392 of KZ613528.1, forward strand.
ATTTGCGTTAAATATTAGAAAACGGGTAGGAGCAGTTATGTGAAAATTATAGCAGTGGGAAACATAGAGGCTGGTGCAACATGAGCACAACTATGTTAACCCGGATCAAATCTGTAATTCTATCTTTCTTATATTCGCACAGCTAATTTGTCTTTCTCGTATAATACAGTGAAACACACTCCACCGCTCCCTATCCTGCCCTTGCGGCAGCTCGTCTACCAGCCCTGATTCTTCAACTGCTTTACTCTCCCAACAGTAGCCTTAAACCCCTCCATAAACTTCTTCCGCCACCTCTCTCTCCTAAGCCTCTTCCTCTTCAAGCCCGGACGTTCATGAAAGCGTTGATTATTCGCCTCTCGCCTCACCTTATTCCTCGCACAGCTCATCTCTAACAATTTGAAACCCCTGCCTACATCTATCGCCGGGCCTATGTGCACTTGTCTCCCTGTACTGGGACCAAGCTTCAATGGCACACGCACAGGCTTCAGGATGCGTGTCTGACGCTCGATATCCTGACTCAGAGAGAGCGAGGTGTCGAACGGGTGAGCGGAAGCTGGGGACAGCATGCGCGAGGCATCGAACTGCGAGGAGTTGCTGCTTGGACCACCGAGAAAGTCGGCAGGAGAGGAAGAAGATGGGAGGTTTTTCTGGGCGCGGGTTTCGTTCAATGCGGCGAGGATGTCGGAGGCGGAGGAGCCGCCGTTGAAGCGCTGTTCGCGGGGCGAGGAGAGGGTGCTCGAGGCCCAGGCTGGGGTGTTATGCTTCGGGGGGCCCGCGAGGCGTGAGGGGTCTGTCCAGCCTAGGCTTGAGGCGAGGGAGGAAAGGTCGGGGGTTGACTTGTCTGAGGGGGTGGATGAGGATTCGAGGGGGACGGGGCGGTAGGTCGATGATTCTTCTGAGGAGCTTGATTCTGGCGCTGGAGGTGGCTTGGAGGAGGTCGTTGGCAGTGGTCTTATTGCTTTATTCTGGGGGGTTGTAGATATACACCGAGCTGATTGACGGGAAACGGAGCTCTTGTAGCTCAATTGTCTGCGGCTTGTCCATCGTACGGTGCTTGAGTTGTTGAGCAGAGATACTAAGGGAGAGCTCTGCGCCCGCCCAAGGGCATCAGCAGCCCGTCGGAGCTCCATTGACCTCTCTTAATGTCAGAAGATGAATATTGGAGTCTGCGAGGGGTAAGAGACGTACATTGAGTGACTTGTGAATGCTGGCTTGGACGTGGGACGTGTCGTTGGAGGTTGATTTTCTCGGATGCAGGCTGTGAGGCTTTCGCGCTAGTGGACTAGCCTTGCGCTAACGAATTTTGGTGATGGGAGCTTCACAACAGCAACCAATACATCTCTATGCGCCGAAGACAACACCACCTTGAGGATCTATTGCTTTACCTTTAAGCTTTCTGCAGGAGGTAATAAAGCAAGTGGCAGAGGTTACGAAGAAATCGAGCAGCCAGCATGGCGTTTAATCCTTATGGAGGTAGGAAGCCTTTTGCTGAAAGCGTCACTTTATGCTCAACTTGCTAACATGAACAGCATCGCCGTTTGGACGGCCTCCAGGATTCGGAGCCTTCCCAGGCCAGAGCGGTACGCCGCCTGGTATGGGGCCTCCCCCAGGAATGGGTAAGCTCTTGCTCTTCTCTCCCCCCAGCTTGATCTGATAGACGCAGGTCCTCCACCAGGCATGTCAGCGCCAGGTACGGCTCCTCCTCCAGGCGTACAGCAAGCCAACATTGCACAGGGTAGCCGACCCAGCGGACTCCCAGCCAGCTTCCAAGGCCCGCCCAACATGCCCAATATCAACTTCTCAGCGCCTGTCATCAGACTCGGTACCGGTCCGTCGAAACCTCAACCTTCGGCCGCGGGTGGTAGGAGAGAGAGTCAGGATCCAATGTCTGCGGGGGGGCGATCAGGGTTGGGGATGGAGAGGGGGATGGACCAGCAGAGACAGGCGTTGAGGGAGAGTATGATGTCTTTGGTTCCACCGACAAAGGAGGAGATTGTTCGTACGATTTTCATTGGGGGTATTACTGAAGGGTGTGGTGGGGATGATAGTATGGAGCGGTTATTAGGCACGGCTGGACGATTGCGGAGATGGGACCGAGCTGTTGGTGCAGATGGGAAGCAGTGCTCATTCGGATTCGCGCAGTACGACGATGCGGAGAGTCTAGCTACTGCTGTGGAGGTTCTGAAGGATATCGAAATTCCGACGAAGAGACAGCCGCCGAGTGATGGTACTAAGAAGGAGGATGACGCGGACAAGAAGATTGAGAAGAGCAAGTTGCTGGTTTTTGTCGACGACAACTCGCTCAACTACTTAGAGAACTGGCAATCGAGTCATGCGGATGATCCAGCTGCGGAACAGGCAAGGTTAGATGCTGCCCGTTCGGGTCTCAAGGCTGCTATCTACGAGCTGTTCCACCCGCCTATGTATGTCAAAATAGATGAGGCAAGCGAGGATATCATGATGCGCGATGCAGACGGGGGAGACAACGTCGAGGTTGTAAATATTCCTCTTGCTGTGGACGACGAGCTTGCAGATATTCCGGCTGAGATGAGAGAAACGGTTGCACAAGAAATTGCTGCTTTCAGAGATCGCAGCAATAGGAGAGATATGGAACGATTGAAGCGGGAGGAAGAGATGGAGGCGTTGGAACGACAACGGAATGGAGCTCCACGTCCTTCAAGACTTGCTTCCCCCGGAATACAAGCACCGAACGGACCTGCGGCTGGCACTAACAATATTCCCCTTGGACCCCGAGGTGTTCCTAACGCACCATCAGGACCGAAACTACAGGGTCCACAAAGTACATATCAAGGCGTCAAGTTTGTCAATGGCAGTGGCATCAATGGTGCTGCGAGCGGAGATGTCTGGATTAACAGGGAGGAAGAAGATGATTCAGCCAGTGATGAAGAGCTTGAACGCCGACGTATTGCCAAGCGCGAGGCAGAACAAGAAAAGCTGTACCTGGATCAAGAACGCCGCTGGCTGAATCGGGAACGCTCTCGGACTGCTGCAGTTCAGCGAGAGAAAGAACGAGGGGACGAAGATGAGGCTACGCAAAATGCTGAGAAGGAGAAGATGGCTCAACGACTTGCGAATTGGGATGATGACCTCGAAGCTTCAAGAAAGACGGAAGAGTATTACTCAGACAGGAGCATCTGGATCCGCAACCGCGCTGTCTTCCGAGCTCGAGAATCAGCAGCTGATGACCGGGACCGAATTGCGGAACTGAAGGAACGGCAGCGTGATCAAGCTGATAAGGAGCAAGCTCGTGGCATGGCTGATTCGTTCCTCGATCGCCAGGCTGAAGAACTCGAGTCGAGAGCTGCCACTGGTCGTGCTCAACAACCCTTCAAGCTTTCTCTCGGTGCTGCAGCACAGAAAGTCCAGAAAGAAAAGACGGTCGCTCCTCGTAGGACAGTGGCTGAAGTTGAAGGCCTACTTGAAGACGAAGAAGAAGCTGAAAAGACTACGAAGCGCACTCTCATTCCCATCGAATTCGACCCCGCTACTTCTGCTGCTCATATGACAGAAGAGGAGAGAGACCAAGCTGTCCGCAACCTTGCTGCCGAGATTCCCAGCGACAAGGAAGGTCTCTGGTCTTGGAATGTCAAATGGGAATTTGTCGATGACGCAGTTATCGTGGAGAAGCTGAGGCCATTTGTGGAGAAGAAGATCGTGGAATACTTGGGTGTGCAAGAGCAGTTGTTGGTGGAGGTTGTGGAGGAGCATGTTAGGACGAGGGGCAAACCACAGGATTTGGTGGAGCAGTTGGAGGGGGTGAGTTCTCTTCAATCTTTTTTGTGGGATATTTTGCTAACTATTGTAGGCACTGGATGAAGAGGCCGAGGTTCTAGTCAAGAAGCTTTGGAGGATGGTTATCTTCTTCTCGGAAAGTGAGAAGAGGGGTCTCTCTGCATAGGAGAACCTTACTTATGTGCTGGTGCCCTGCGGACTTGAGGTTGCTGATTCCCTTGCTGCCCTTGCAGGCGAATTAGTAGTCGTGTATGAAATGTGGAGGGTAATTAGGAGGCAACAAAATGCTAGGTCAGTGGTTAAGATACCAAGAAGTCTGCATAGTAAAAGGGCTTAGAGCGCTTCCAGGATCTTGAATTCCAAATGTACAACATTGCCACAAAAGGGACACCCCCTTGTTGTTTGCCTTGCATGTCTTTGTGTTCTTGTGCAATATATCTGCCTTTGCTTCTTCCTGGATTTCCAATTCCATATGTAAGAGCATGTGCCATTACTCGTCGTCCACCCACGCGAAAATCACTGCACAGAAGCATTGTACCACAAGCCTTGTGTACACTTTAATTAAATTATACAAAATTAACAAGACATTATTAGACGAAATATAGGAATGTAATTTCCACGTTTTCTTTGCAAATTTGGTAGGGGAGAAGAAGTAGTTAAGGCTGGTGGGGGGGTTAGGTGTAAGAGCACGTGCCATTGCTCGTCATCCACCTAAGTGAAAACCACTGCACAGAAACATTGTGTAACAAGCCTTTTGTATATTTAAATTATACAAAATTTAAAAGACATTATAAGAAGGGATATACGAATATATTTTCCATATTTTCTTTGCGAAATTGTCAGGGGAGAAGAAGTATTTAAGGCTGGTAGTGGGTTTATGATTTCACTCCACCAGCTGAGGTGTATGACGAGCAATGGCACATGCTCTTACCTTTTATTGCCCAAATAGTTCTTTTTAAAGTCATGGGCTTTCACCGCTATTCGTTGCTCTGTTGTTTACTTTCCAAGTCTACTTGATAGTCCTCAGCCTTGTTGACATCTATCTGCCTCTGCTGTAGCGTGGGTCCCTACAATTTGCTGTAGCTAAGCCGGCTTTGCTTAAACCATTCACCTGTACCATCTTGCAATCAATCCTATTATTTGATTGGCCAAACCTAAGGTCATCTGCACCGTCTGCAATTCACTTTTCCTAATTTTTCCGTCACCCTTTGTTCGTCTAATGTCTGGAATGTACGCTAGCGGGATCACTGAGCTCCTTCCATTATCTATTTAATGACCTTTTGGAACCCACATTCCTAAGCTTCTACGATACAACTCTGAACCGCTGTCTTCTTCCACCGTTCCAACACAACAATAACTCTGCTTGCTAGCACAACTTCGAGTCTTTTGACAAGACAATACTTCAACAATACTTACAAACGAGACAGAATAGAATCCGTCATCATGCAGTTCTCCAAGCTTGTTGGTGCCATTGCATTCTTGGCTGGTGCTTCAGTTGTGCGTCACCTTCCTCCTCCTTTCCCATCCTAAAAAGCATTTACTGATGATTATGAGGGAATAGGTCCTTGGCTCTACCTTGCCCATGCCCGGCAGTGACCTTTCCCTCCCGCTCAATGAGGGTGGTCTTACCTTCCGTGGTGAGATTAGTGGTCAGGCTTATGAGGAGACTGGTACTGTTCAGGTATGCCTTGCCTTTTTCTTGGTTTTGATGGTTTTGACTCGTCTTTCCAATTTCTCGACTTACAGGCTTCTGGTCCTCTGACTATCATTCCTATTCTCTATCTTTGGTTTCCGGGAGAATACTAATTAACTGCAAAACAGGAAGTTTGGGCCAAGCTCAAGGCTCGTCACCCTGAGATTGAGCTTAAGACACGCTCTGAGGTTGAACCCGAGGACACTTCTCGCTTGATGAAGCGTACCAAGGTGCGTTCACTTTCCACTTCCCATTTAAAATGTGACTGGTTGCTAAATTGGATGGTGAGAACAGGAACTCCCTCCACTCTGTATCCCGGTTGCGGGCCAGGATTGGAACTTCGCTGGCTCCGTTGCAATTGATGAGGGTATCCAATACCTCAATGGCCTCGATACCACCATCCATGGAAGCCATGGCTGCGGCCGTGTTAGCTGCTCTTACAATTCTGCTATCTACTTGTGTGTCGACGTAAGTCCTAAATCTTCCCTCCCCCCTCCTCATTTTTTCCGTCACCTCTGCCCTCCTCATCTCCTCGCTCTTCTTAGACTCCTAACTAACCAGTTAATTTCCGCAGGTCCAAGACGTCTACATCACTTCTGGATATCTCGCTAGCTACGCCTCTGATATCGAGAAGTACTGTACTCACTGCGTGGATGGTAAATACTGCGTTACTGGCGGCCAGGAGTTCGACACTGGTGGCTACAACATCATCGTCCGTTCCGACTCTTGCTAAGTCACATACACACCTTCCTTTCTCGATCCTCCTCTTAGCTTTTTGGGCTTTGATTTCTGGACTTGGGATGGGTCATACGCGACTTTGGGTTCTGGAGTTTTCATTCTGGAGCATTAGTAATGGGTGGGGTTCGCGCTGATCTTTCTTTTCTTCTTGCGTTTGCATTGGCAGTTGGATGGCTTTTGGGAGGGGGTCGGATGCTCGGTCTGGTACATGGAGTTTTGGATGTGCTTGATTGGGATTATTTGGCTTCTTCTGCCTTCTAATAGCTGCTTGCATATGCCTATGGGAATCATAATAAAGGTCTTTTGACACATGGTTTTCTCATCTTTGATTTCGGGTTGTGATGTTTTGCAGGGTTGAACTTGAAATTTTGAAGTAACTCCAATTGATTAGAGGAAGGTATGCCTTAAAGGCAGATGTTGGGCCAAGGATGTGGGTAGTGGTCAGAGAGGCAATGGGCTTTGGGCTGGTTGTATAAGCGGTGACCGACTCTAGGATTATGAGGGGGCCACAAGAGCCATTATTTGTTAATTGTACCAGGGGCGCTGGTACACCATGCCAATATTTATCCACGTTTGATACTTTGCTTCACCTTCGGTTAAATAGCCTAACTGGTTGAGCTACGTCTCCTTCCCCTTTTAGCTGGGGACTGAAGAAAGTAGATTGCTAAAGACCAGTGATCGTTGCGTAGTACACGATTGTCGGGTGAGCGGACAATAACTAGTTAAACAGAATGTTTGGAGTCTCTTCTTTCAAAGTTGGGATGAATGATGACAGGCATTGGACGATAATTCTTGCCGATCATCAGTTAACATGCAGATACCGAGGTCATTTGGAATAGTACTGAACACGTCAGATAATATGACATCAGAATTCATTTATAATCAGAGATTCTACTCGATCACTGTCCTCGTAACAACATCCACCCGATGCAGTGCATTAATCATATTCACGAAGAATATACGTCCAACACAAACCTTTCATTACGTACATCGAGCGCTATGTATCATTTCTCACTATACTCATGTAAGGTAAAATGTCAGAGATCTAGATGCAATCTCAAGATAGATTCCCGAGCACGAGAAGAACGGCTTCCTTAACTACACAAAAGACGTTATAGTTATTACGGAACAGGACGTTGAGCTTGAGCTTGAGAAAGCGCCTGGCAGAAAGCAGGTGTACGACGACTTGAAGCTTGTTCATCATCTTGAGACAGTATTTATCTCGTTTGGGCGATTATTGAAAAACATCAGTGTAGCTATTATGACTGGAAAGGGTAGCACGTGACCCGCACCCTTTTTTTCTTCCTCGCTAAATCTATCACCCTTCCATTTTCTTCGACCCATCCGAGGCTAGACAAGAATCTGGATCCCTTTCTCCTTCTACTAGCTGGTGAGTGACGTAGCAAAGTGACATGAGCTCTAGAATCGTATAAAGGAGCCGAGGCGATTTATATGTAGGTGGGATAATGATAGAGGGCTGGTCACGTGATGGACTCTTAAGTGCTATCATTACTACCATTCTCATCCCTGCCCCATTCCTGACAGTCCTTCACGAAACGAGAGATGACCCGATATCTCGAATAACATTCCGCTATTCTCTAAACCTTTGTTCTAAGGTACCCATCTTTGTTTGTCGAAGCATTGCGAGTCGCGACAATCGACGGGAATTACTTCCTCTTATGCCGAATTCGGGCCTACAAAAGCTTCGAATAGACGGTGCAAAGTCTCCTTATTGATTTGTTCAAAGGGTCTCTGTCGCAATCGCAAAGAATAGTGCTCCAAGACAGTAGATTTTCAGGCTTTTGAAAAGTACCATCATGTTTACCATCCTAGGTTGATACTCGTAATTGAGCAGACACGAGTATAAGTATGTAGCACCGATAGGGAACCATTTACTCATGTCAGATTTAACCATGTCAGCTTGGCGTGCGGCAAGAAAGATGGAATTTAGTGCTTATCATCGATGTTGCGGGTCTGCGCCACTCCCAGAGCTGCAACGATCTAGACATGGATGTTTATACGCGTATCCGTTGCGCTGCCACCAGCTTTTGCGCTTAAAATATGATTATTTGTGCGCAACATTGCAGCAAATCAGAAGGCTCAAACCCAGATTTTGGGTTTATGATTTGCTCTTTTAGAATTGCACGGTCCATTGCCAAGCTGGTGGCAGCGCAGCGGATATTCAGATATCACTCAAATTTTCTTGAACCCTGCTGATCAGCGAGCCGTTAAATGGGCTGTACCGGGGTATTGAAGAATTATGAAAGTTATATAAGCAACGTGTATCAATCTCCGTGGAAAGGAAAGTACAGCGCGGCGGTGTTTTTTTTGGCATCACAAGTCCACAGATCACTATGCATCCTTCTTTTCACTGTCTGTGTCTGACTTTGCTCTCATTATCCGGAGTTCTTGCGGACTTTTTAGGGCCCAGTTACCCAGCACCGGTGGATTTGAGTAACAGCAAAAGCCTTGTCGCCGCAGCCTGGAAAAACGTCACTTCGACCCTTCAAGCATACATCAAAAGTGATGAGCAAAGCTCTACTTCCGGACTTGTGGTTGAAATTAAAAATGTCACGTTCTCTCTTGGCGTGTTCTCACTTAACGACCCTGGTGCCACCGACCTTCAATTTCACTATACATCCCCCGAAATCGCGAATGCGCCCAACGGAACACGCAAAGTCAACGAAAACAGCATCTACCGCATTGCCAGTCTGACCAAAGTCTTCACAGTGCCAGTAGGCTTGTTGAACTTGAAGCCTAATGATTGGGAACGCCCTCTTACTGATATTTTCCCCACACTTGTCGACTTTGCCGAGAAGAACCCTGGCGAAGATAATCCTATATACCTAACTCAGTGGGATAAGGTCACGCCAAGTGCTCTCGCAGCACAGATTGCTGGAGTTACTCGAGATGTGTTCCCTTTCGGCGCGGGGGATATCATACTCCAGATTCTTCCAGAACGTTTCTATCCAGGGCTAGGCCTCCCACCTGTCAATGTGAGCGAGCCGGAGGTAGACACACCTTGCACAATTCAGCTCTTATCCAATGGAACTGTGTGTACAACACTTCCATACCTTATGAGTGCCGAAATCCAAGCGCTCTTCGAGCCATGGACTACGCCTGGGTACGCAAACAATGGCTTCGTGTTACTCGGTCTCGCCATAACAACCATCACGGGTAAAACAATGCAGCAACTGTACCAAAACAGTATTTTCAATCCCCTCGGCATGACTTCATCCAATTCCTCCACTCCTCCTGAGTCTGAATGGCACCGATGCGTGATCCCTGGCAACTTAGTCAACTTTGCAATCGACGCTGGTCTTTTGGTCTCCACGGGTGGATTGCTATCCACAAGCAGGGATGTAGCAAGATTAGGCATTGGCATCCTGAACTCAACACTTCTGGACTCAGACCAAACAAGAAAGTGGCTTAAGCCTGTTTCACACGCCGCCCGCTTGCAATACTCAGTTGGTCGACCGTGGGAAATAATACGGTATTCTCACCCCTCGGGCCATGTAACAGACATGTACACCAAACTCGGCGATTCAGGCGCATACAGCAGCTTGATGGTGCTGATACCTGATTACGATGCAGGTTTCAGTATCTTGTCAGCCAGCACGCTGCAGACTCGAGCCGAGGTCCTTTCAGTCATTGCAGAGACTATTGCTGATCTTCTTCTTCCGGCCTTACAGGCTCAGGCCGGAGTTGAAGCTGAGCATAATTTTGTGGGCACTTACACTTCAACGGTACATGGCTTGAATTCTTCCTTGACTTTGATTCACAATCAGACAGAGAGCTCACCACCTGGCTTGGTCATATCATCTTGGATCAGCAATGGCACGGATATGACTACGCGCTTTTCAGGTGCATTTGGACCTGCTCCGTGGCGCCTGCTTCCCTCAATCGCTGATGCGAAGAATGAAAAGGCCGCGTTTCTTCTTGTGTCGAATACGGATGCACCAAGCTTGCAGTCTCCTACCGGGCTGTTTTCGGGAACTTTTGTTGATTTTCAAGATTGGGTTAATGTTGGATCACTAACATATGGAGATCTTGGTGTTGGTTCTTTTGTTTTTGATATTGGGAGACATGGAAAGGCGACGGCTGTTACTCTCCCTGCTTTTCAAGTCAAGTTGAAGAGAAACCCATGATATTCTGAGAGCAAGCAAACTGGAAATTGCTGGATAATTGAGCATTTGCGGTCACCTAGAGATTAGAATTTAGACAAGGAAGGCGAGACAACTGATCATGAACTTCACAGCTGTGAGTGCCAAGAACCGAGCTTTTTATTTCGTCAATATATTACCGACCTTCCATACGCATCTTAGAATGTTTTTCCAATTATTGTACTGCTGCAGTAACGATCTACGTATTTTTTGTGGTACGAGACGTAGCAGTTCCTTACTCTTCTTCCTTGTCATTTTGAATTAAATCACGCAGTCCTCTTCGGCGAACCGATTGAATACAAAAGCTGCGTTGTGAGACTTCCATAAAGCTGGATATTCAACGTCGCGTTACCTGGTAATGCTATGTCTAAGGCACGAGGGAATTTGTTGGTGTATATTGCTCCGGAAATGGCCTGGCTAATAGCCTATTTCATAGAACCGGTCATGAGTTCATGGCAGTCAAGCACGCTTGAGTCCACTGTTTAGAATATATAGGTATATTAATGACAAAGGTGTACCCAAGGCAGGAAGACATTTCGTGACTATGCTCAGAAAAATCGGAGCTCATGAGAGTGACTCTATGTTCAAGTAAAGTCAATTTTATCTTGCTAGAAACAATAGATGTCTCGAATCAATTAGAGAATCGAGGTAATAAAGTGCCACGAAACAGCGGGAAAGCTATATAAGTCCTCGCCAGTTTAGATCAAGGCGTTCAAATTGATTCGCTTTACCTATTCGTCTTCGCCTTACGGTTTGTGGGTTTCTACCCGTAGGGGTAAATATGTTGAAATTGCGACTTGCAACAAAAAAAACGTGACTTTTAACAACCACAGCAATGAGTCATAGCTGGCAGAGAAGACACGGGTGAGTCATTGGGAACCTTCGGGTACTGGATGGAGTAAGTTTTCAATCGATTAGAAGACGGAATTAAAGCTGAAAATGAAAATGACGAATAATATGACAACAAAAACAAAGTTTATCCGCCGAATTTCGGATCCCTTTCAGGAATCTGGTGGGAGAGTGAGATTCAAACATGTGTCCCTTGAACATTTGTAGATTTTCATCATGAACCTTGAAATATTATGTCTGTTCCGGCCCTGGAGAAAACTTCGGCGATGGAAAGCTGCGAATAGGGGCTCCAAAAGCCTTCTGGAGCAAAGTTCGTTGCATTTCAGCTGCCAAAGCTTGAGAAAAACCAGTCAGACTTTTTCAAAGGTTAAGCAGCATCATTTTCGCCTCCACAAGCGATGCTTCCAAGTCAAAGTCCCAAACCCATCGGTAACGAGCTTTGATATCAAGCCTGAGCCTGTCCATATCAGATCCAATACCTTCACCCTGAAACGAATTCGCCATCCCGGCTTTCTTGCTGGCTTTGATGATATTCTGTGTCCTCTGGCGCCTGATTTCATCGAAGCATTTGAATGCTTTCTCCCAAACTCTGGCGTCCTTCGAGGTTCCCAATAAATTGCTCAAGATATAAGCATCCTCAAACGCCATTCCCGCTCCAGCACCTATGTGTGGCGTACTTGCATGAGCACTGTCCCCAATAAGACAAATCCTCCCTCTGTAGTACTTCTCTTCATGACTCATGTCATAGAAACCCCATTTGTCTTTGGTCTCGAACCTGCTGATCAACTCAATAATATTTCTTCCCCAACCTTCAAAATCCTTCACCATGTCCTCTGTCGTCGACGGAATAATCCAGTTCTCGTGATCCCACTCGAAATCACCCTTTTTCCTACAGGCAGCAATGTTGATAAACTTCCCGTGCTCGACCGGATACGACATGATGTAACCTTGGTGTCCAACATACAGCTGGCAATTCTTTGCCAGCTCATCTCCCAGCGTCTCAACTGCGATATCTACAGGAACAAGAGCACGATAGGCATACTCGCCGGTAAAATTTGGCTTCACCGATTTGCCCTCCTTTCCGAACATAATGTCTCTCGTCGTGCTCTTGATCCCATCACACCCCACCACCGCATCTGCAACCACGATCTCTCCATCCGCGAACTTCAGCTTCACTCCTCCCTCACCCAATTCCTCAAAATCCACCAATCGCTTCCCGAACTTCGCTGTACCTTCTGGAATCAACTTAACAAGTTCATTCAGAAACCGTGCTCGATGGATACAGCTCCGTGTATTTATCCCCGCTTCTTCAAGCATACTCCCCAACGCTCCCCGAGTCCCTCTCAAGTGAGTGATCAAATCTCCATACTTTCTTTTCTTTTCCTCGCCCTCACCTTCCTCCGTCCAATTCATCCCGTACCGAAAGCTCGCCCACACATCCTTCAAGTCGGGGTACCCCGCATCGTTCCCGGTAAGGTGTTTCTTGAACCCGTCCAATATTCCTGGGGAGATCATGCCCATCGCTCGCACGGCATTGGGACCAAACGCTACACCGACACCGATCTCTGCGAAGGCGGGAGCGGACTCGTAGATGGTGGTCTTAATGTTGGGATAGGGGAGGAGCCCGATCGTTAGGGCGAGACCGGCGAAACCTCCGCCAATCACGGCGAGGTTGAGAGGTTTCGGGGCAAGAGGATCTTCTCTGGTGATTGAGCTCATGATTGCGTATAATGAGTAAAGAAAGGAATGGATGGAAAAGAGATGGAGTCAACGTGCATATGTTTTGACGGGTATATTTGACTCGCTAGAGAGTACCCTGCGAGGCGAATGGCAAGGGTATGGTCCACGTCTCCGCGAGTGGAGATATTCCTTTTGATGTAATAGTATAGCGTTGAACTATTGGAGAGCGAATGTACCCCGGCAGCTACTATGACTTTTTCTCCTGGTTATCTATTTAATTGCCTTCGAAAACCGATGCAGCCATGATGCGGCTTTGAGGCATCTTGGGTAGGTAAGCCCCTGTAGCGGGACCTGCACCCTGCAACTGATACCTGGAGGCTGGACATTGAAGATTCCGTACCCTGCCGCTGAAGCGCCATTAACTGGCTAGCTTCATGACCTTACGCCCAGTCTTCCCGCACCTTGTTCTTTAGTGTCCAGGATGTTGCTCATGAACTAAGTTGCCTTTGTTTTCGTACTTCGCCAAGATGCGAAGGGATGACTTGAAAATTCTTCTCTGCACTTCATCTAGATGGAAATTCTGTTTGAATCAAATTAAATTTCATCTACTGGCAAATCCATGGAATGAAGGCTTGAATAGCAACGACAAAAATATCACACTGAACCTCTATTCTGGAGTTTGCCCCTTCGTCGACGTTTCGGGTGGATCTTCTCCAGCAGCAACTTCCTCGATAGCCTCTGATATGATACGAATACCCTCGGCCATATCCTCCTTGGTGATATTCAGCGGAGGGATGAAGCGCAGGGTGTCATAAATAGACGTCGTCAACAGAAGCATATCCTTCTCCATACACTTCGCCTGAATCTTCGATGCATATCCCTTTCCTGGGGTACACTCCAGTGCCAACATCAACCCTAAGGCTCTCACATCATAGATCATGTGCTTCGTCTTAGGATTCTTTTGGGCAGCCGCGAGCGCATCTTTCAACTCCTTGCCTCTTGCATTCACATTCTCGAGGATCTTCTCTTCCTTGAATGCCTTCAACACCGCGACTGCAGCTGCGCACGCGACAGCGTTACCTCCATAAGTTCCGCCCATCGATCCTGGCTTCTGCATATCCATCAACTCCTTCCTCGACACAATACCCGACAGCGGGAACCCGTTCGCAATGCCCTTGGCCATGACCAAGATATCTGGCCTCACACCATAATGCTCAATTGCAAACAGCTTGCCCGTTCGCCCATACCCACACTGCACCTCATCCGCCACCATCAGAATCCCATTCTTGTCACAGATCTCTCTCACCCTCTCCAAATACCCCTGAGGCGGCGGCACATACCCTCCCTCGCCCAGCACCGTCTCAATAAAGATCGCAGCTGTGTCGCTCGGCGACGTCTCTCTCTTCAAAAGCAACTCCAGCTGCAAAACTGGATCCATACAACAGTTCTCAAATCCGAACTTTCCATCCGAGTGAGAGGCAATGGAGCATTGCTTGCAATACGGGAAAGGCACCGCAAAAACACCCGGCATCAGAGGTGCGTAGTTCTCGCCATAGATAGTCTTCGAGCGCGTCATGGCCATCGTACCCATCGTCCGTCCATGATAAGAACCCTGCATGACAATAACATTCTGCTTCTTTGTCGCATGCCTCGCCAACTTCACCGCCGCCTCCACGGCTTCAGAGCCCGAATTCCAGAAGAAGAACGTGTCCAACGACTTGTGCGGCATGAGCGGGATCAGCGCTTTCACCAGCTCTAGATACGGCTTTTGGAACGCGATGTTGACTTGGCCGTGCACGAGCTTGCCAACTTGTGCTTGAGCGGCTTTGGTCACGCCTGGGTGAGAGTGCCCGAGGTTCGTGACACCGATTCCGGATGTGAAGTCTAGCATCTTGCGGCCGGAGACGGTGGTGACATAGCTTCCTGAGCCGGACTCGAGGACCTCTGTCGAGAGGCGGCCGATGCCTCTCGCGACGTGCTTCACGCCAAATTGGGTGAGCTTGGCTGCTGCTGATGCTGCTGCGCTCATGATTGATGAGAATGAGATAGATGGTCGGGACGCAAGGAATGAGGCTGGAGTTGCTAGGTAGACAGGTTTTGGATACGGGGTGAGGTTTTGTGAGGTTGTGAGGTCAGTGAAACCATTCATAGCTTGCTTTCTATGCCAAGCTACGTCACGGGTAAGGGGAGGGGCGGAACGCGGGGAGGCTGTACCTACCTATTTGGGCTAAGCGAGCACCATTAGCACACTGCTGATTGATAAGGTATTCATTTATTTAAAGAATACATTTCACTCACCTTTGGGCTCTATATGCAAAAGCTGGTGCTTAGTACACAAGTTTTTATTTTTAACTTGAGGGAAGAATGGCAGAAAACAGGAGTTGCAGGCGATCATCCATAGCATCACATCACGTGAAGCCCAAGTCGGTCGATCCTGAGGACTCTCTCGATATTTGATTATATCGAACGTTATGTTGATTTTAGAAAAGCCTTTGATTATTACTTTAAACTTTATTGGACAGACCCATTATGCTATTCTGTATTGGTACCCCGCTTTCAAAGAATCATGTAACGAATCCAGTGTGAAAAGGGGAAGCGAGGGTCTAGCCAAGGGACTTATGATCACCCAACTCTTCTAAGGAAAACGAAATTAACGAATTGTCCCACATGCATCTTTAGATCGAAATGAGATTTGGAACTCCCTAGCATGAGTCTTGATCGAAGCGCTTTCTGCAAGCAGACATTGTGATCTGTTGAAAATGTTATGCATGCCAGTTCCTTGGCCGAGAAAGAAAAGAGGGTAAGAAGAAGAGTTGAATGATTGGTTTATTAGCTTTGTGGGTTTTCTGAGTCGGATGGCATGGTGCATGCTTCGGCCCAGAAATACTTGAATGAAGATCTACCGTTTATAAAAGCGTGGTTACAAGACAGACTCGGGTTGAGTGATTAATTTGAATTTCATCATACAATTAATGGTAATAGACTGTGAGAACTAGAGATTATCTAAATAAAATTTCGTTCAAATATAGCCTCCCACATTAGAATTAATACTTATTTACCCCGACAGAGGTATACCCGTGGGTAAACTGCACATAAGTTGGGTTTACCGCAGGCTTGTAATGAGCAGACTCAACACTGTGGTAATATACTGCCTTATAGCAAGTTATACTTGGCTCTTCAATTTGAACGCCCGAAAAAGTGAAAGCTTATGGCTTTTTAGGCACACGATGACAGTCTAGCTGAGTTGGAAGTCATTCTCGCTCTTTACGATATCGAGAGGAAAAACTGGTACACGATATCTCTTATTCAATTCGGTTTCAAAACAAAGTATTCAATTAAGCTCCATCGATAAACGCTGACCCCAAACTCCAGGGCTGAGATGTTCACAAGTACAAAAAATCAAACAAAACCTGCAAGCCCCTTCACAACAATGTCTTCTCCCCTTTCTCTTGCAAAAGTGACCCGTGGCCACAGTTCGGACACTCATGCGCCGTCCCCTTCGAAATCACATCATCGTACGCCGGCGCCTCTCGGATCTGGAGCGGGTGATCACCAATGATCACCTGCTGCTCCCCTTTTGGCATGTCGCTATACAGCTGCTTCTCATTTTGATGCTCGGGGTTCTGAGGTTGGTACTGGGATGGTGCGGGATATCGCTGAGGGTATCCTGGTGGTTTTTGGTTGGGGTAAGTGTTGTTTGAAGGGTCTTCGTGGTGGTTTTTATATTCCCCACAATGTCGGTCTTCGCGGATTTTTTTCCTGTTATTGTTAGTGAGTGTGAAATATTTGTCTGAAAAGGATACTGACGTGATGAGGTGGATGCCGTAGAGAACTATTCCGAGCTTGATGAGACCCATTGTGCTTGTGCGAAAGTAGGTTCAAGATAGATTTTTGAGGTCGATGTAAGGTCAATGATGGTTCAAATGTAACTTTTTGATATAGAATATTTCTAGAACTCACCGACGAGGTTATTTCGAAGTTGATATATACTTTGATGTGACTCAGTAAGTAGTACGTAACCCCTTTTAAAGCATACGCAATATACCGAAGGCAGCACGGGTTTGTACCGTGTGGCGCGGACTTACGCGAGAATCGGCAGTACTCAATCCCGTGATGTGTCAGCAACGCAGGAACTGTTCCCCCGCAACATTTCGCATCCCGCAGCGTACCGCGTATTCGGAGGGTTTCTTGCGACACGTCTCCCACGACCACGAAGGGATCGCGGATCAATTGTTTATGGCTTGTTCTGTGTCCCCTGACCCCTGAAGCCTGTTCCGGCGAACACGTGACGGGGCAAGTTTCTGAATGGGTTGTTTGACGCAGATTTGGAGGTAGGCATTGTCTCTAAACCCTCAAGAACATTGAATCCTGGGACGCTTTATTGAAAATGTGTGCATAAACTACAAGATGCTGATACATATAGCAGTAATCGCCAGGCATCATGTCAACAACGGGCGGGGTTCAGAAGACCAGACGGTCGCATACGAAATCGAGGGGTGGTTGTCGAGAATGTAAACGGCGGAAGTTGAAGGTAAAATCGCATCACTCTGGATCCTCGTCCTTTCCTTTGCATTGGTTCAGAGTCTGAAGCAAGGCCAAATAAGGCGTGGAGTATTCCAATCCTGAAATCACCCATGGCTCCCGGAACAGTCAAATTTGATTGTCCAGCAACTGCTGGAACTTTCGTATGTTCTGCACTCCCTGAGTACTTTGCTGACTTGAACAGTGTGGAGAAGAAAAACCTTCATGCTCAGGTTGCGTGAAAAGAGAGATTCAATGCGAATACTACCTAATGGCTGTCTCGTCTCATTCGTCCGTCAATGCCGACACTTCAGCCTCTTTACCGCCCACTCAGACCGCAAGTTCATCCGTTGCCTCCTCGACACCGCCCTCTGTTGTCTATACCACAGATCCTCCGCCGGCCACTTGGCCCCGACTTGAAGCGCCATCGCCACTAGACGCCGAAAAGCGTGTAGGACATTTCGACATGGAAGACCTGAAAGTCTGGAACCACTTCATCACATCGACTGCGCCCACCCTAACGACTCCGTTCGAAGAAAAGCTCGTATCACGTGCACTCTCTTGCGATTATCTGGTCCACGGCATGCTGGCCACTGGTGCCTTGCATCTCGGATACCTCAGTGTAGATCCAAAGGAAAAAGAGAAATACTCCTACCTAGCCAGCCAACACCATGACCTGGCTCTCGGGCCATTTCAACGTGCAATGGCCAATATAACTGCCGCGAATGCAAACCAGCTGTGGGTGTTCTCGACGCTGTTGATGGCCTTTACGTATGCTTCGTACCGCTCCACAGAACACTTGTTCCCCTTTTCCGACAGCCCCTCAAAGGAAGTGCTGTCGAACTGGATGCTTTGCATCCGCGGCTGCGTGGGGTTTGTGCAAACAGCGCTCAGACATCTCGAAGTCGGGCCGCTTAGCTTCCTCATCTCCGAGGGCCTCAAAGTCGAGACAGCGATAGCAGACGGAGCAGTCGTCGATCCAGAAGTCGACCAGAGCATGTCGCTGTTGAAGAACACTGTTTTTCAGATGCCAATCATCAAGAGCACCACGACTGTCGAGGAAATGGAAGCGTACGAAGATGCGATTGAGCGGCTGCGGAATAGTTTTGCTGCTTATGCGAGGGGCCTCGACTCTAAGATGACCAGAGCAACGGCTGCTTTGTGGGTTGGAAGGGTTTCGGACACGTTCATTCGATTGCTGAGTGAGAAGCGACCACCGGCTCTGATTCTCACCGCGCATTATTGTCTGATACTGAAGTATTGCGAGAATTGTTGGTATATGGAGCAGCGTGCTTATTATCTTTTTGAAGCTGTCAAGCAAACTTTGGGCGAGCAATGGGCTCCTTATATTGAATACCCACATCGCGTCCTTTATAGCAAAACTCAGGTCTGATTGCCACGGGTTGGGGCGGCATGGTATTGGGGGTGTTTTCCGAGTACGCGATACGAGCCAGGGGGGTGTTGAGTGCTAAGTGCTAACCTTAACCAGATTGGGTTTCGTATCGCGTATGGAAAGTTTTGAAAAAGCGGCATTCCTTTTCAATGTTTCAGAATAGGTAGGTAATCAAGCGAGACAATATAAGAATCTCCTGCCTGAGTGCGTACTTGACTATTTATCCTTTCGGAGAAACAGCGTTCTTTAGTCTAGATTTCCGTAACCTCCAGCAATTTCCAAGTCCTCTCCACTATAATCTCAGACGACAAGTGAGCCCACCAAAGTCCATTTCCGTCTTGGACCTGAGTAGTCGCTGCTTTAACCTGAGCCGAGCTCTGAGCCCTGAGCACGTTGATAATTCAGAGAGGTTTTCGTTGCAAAGTGAGGGCTGAGTTACGCCCCAAAGCGTTGGCGCATCCATTTCGCCAGCGCTTGACGCGCGTTGGGAGAGTTAGGGGGTGGAAGGGGGGGGGGGTCCCTGGAGCCCCCCTGGACCCAGTCGTGTTTTTAGAATTTTCTGAGCACTTTTGAAAAATTGGGCAAGTTTTTCCATGGGCTGTTGTGGGGTGAAGCCCCTAGTGGCTGGTGGTTTCACGTTATTTTAGCGACATATTAACTTTAGACCATAATAGCACAGCCTGCTAGAACCGGACTCGAAGCTCTTTGAGCCTTTATCCATTAAGCTGCCAGCAGCGTTGCGTGGTCCGTGCATTTTGCTAAGCGGACCAACGATATACCGTGTGTCACGGCTTAGGGACGTCTCCCTATAATTTAGGGATCTGTGCCCTGAACTTTAACGGTCTAGTCGCTAAAATATAGTGACCTTTAGTGATAAATTTTTGGTGTTCCTTGCTTAGTAATATGCACGGACCACGCACCGCTGCTGGCAGCTTAACGGATAAACTTGAATTAAATCATTTAACCTCACTTTTAATAGTTCTTAAAATAAGTCTTATTAAATAATTACTCGCTTAAACGTGGTGTTTTAACGATTGTTATGCATATGACTGTAAGCACGGAGTAATTAGCGGCCGAGTGAGCGTGCACTCACCCTTACTAAATTACCACTATTTTAATCACACTTATCCTTTTTCTCTCTCTTTTACGTTCATCGTTTTTGCTCTATATTCAGGTTCATCGTCATTGTGCTTCATTCCCCTTCTACAAAGATAGCGATGGCGCCGCTGCAGCTTCTTAAAACCCTTTCGGTCAATCTAATCTACGCGCTTGCTCTCGGCGCTGCCTTGGTGCCCTGTATCGCGTCTGGAACCAAGTTCAACACACCACTTGCAATTGATTTCTACCTCATATCGCCCGTGCAGGGCCACACATACCCCACACAAACGAATATTCCTTTCGTAATTGGAGTCAACAATGCAGTGCCAGCCTGGGGGTTTGGATTTTCATTGGAGTACACATTGTATGAAAACGATAATACCACGAACGGCCACTTGGAGTGGACCTTCGGCGGTTTCACTAGTCCTGTGTACACCAACCTACACCACCCCGACCATCGATGCTACAACATTCTTCTACTACGGTATAAATGACACCCTCCTGCCTGAAGGCGACTGGAACGTCGTCCTTTCTGTGTCGATGACCACGTGCACAGAGTCGAGTGACGAGATTACATGGAATTCGGGGCCTGTGGGTTCCACGCAAATAACCTTCTCTACAGCTAATGACGGAACCGAGCTCGAAGAGCTTGTGCCACAAGGAGGAGGCACCCCAGGCAACGGACTCGGAAATGTGGAAGTACATGTTGGAAGTCAGATATCTAGCGGCTGTCCAATATTGGGAACACCACCACAGGGAGCGATACAGCTGGCAGTTGGGTCAAAGATTATATCATATGCGCCATCCCCAACACCAATTCTTGGCCTTTCAACATCAACTACCTCATTTGTATCATCCACAGGAAGATCGCCAGCTTCCAGTGAATCATCCACGGGATCTGTCAGTTGGATATCACGTGCCTCTCTCCTTTAATACTAGCCGTTCCCAATGGGGATTAGGCTGTTCCAGTGGGATATAAGCTCCCCGAGCAGTCGCCCACTTGGCTCCTTAGACAACTTCTTCAGATATTACAATATACTCACTTTTCAAGCTTCACCTCATGCTTACCGCACCCCTGTAACTGCAACTGTCAGGATCATCCACAGGGACGCCGCCATCTTCGAATGGCAAGAACACTGGTGTCTGATTGCAGAAACACCGCATAGCTGTCGTGAGCTGTTTCATAGGAGTCAGCTTACTTACCTCTCTTATGTGAATGGATTAAGAGAGGGTGTTAGTTCACATACAAGGATTAGGTTCAGACCGAGATCGTATTACCTCTGAACCATGTTACAACCTATAACTCTCCTTGAAAGCACTCCTGATTTACGATCCTCCTGATCCAAAAACGCTCGTTTCAGACCTATACATAGCTCCTAACAGTGTATCCCTTACACCTTCATTAGCTTTGGGAATCTCCTCGTAAAGAATATTATTAATATGTAATATATATTCTGGCCCAACTACAAATTATCCCATTCACGAATGGCATATCCATTCGTGAATAATGAGACCTTTAGTCTATTCCTGACTAGTATATTCATTCTAATAAGGAATTAATAAACTAGTGCCTTCCAATTCGGGAATGGTTTATTATTCCCGACTGATATAAAATGAGACTATTTCCAGTTAATATATATTAGTCAAGAATAAAATCACTTAATAACTAATATATTAAGTATATTTTATTTATAATCTTATAATAATAATAATAATTTTTTAATATTTTATATTTATTATATTAATTGTTTAATTAATATCTTTTATTATTATTATTTTTTAATATTATAATATATTTTTAATATTCTTAAAAATTAATTTATAATATTTTTATTTTACTTTCGCGATTAATATATATTTTTAATTATTATATATATAATATTAATAATTTATTATAATAAAAGTAAATTTTAATATATTAAAAATAAAATTTTTTAAATAAAGAATTATAATAAATTTAATAAATATTATTAAATATTATTTTAAAATATTATTTAGATTAAATATAAATTTTTTATTTATATTAACTTTTATATTATATTAAATTTTATAATTTATAATTTTTATTTTATTATTTAATATTTATTATATAATTATTATATAATTTTATTATATATTATTAAATTATATTAATAATTTAAAATAATATATTAATTAAAAATTAAAAATAATAAATTATTTATTATATATTATAAAAATAGAATATAAGAATATTATAATAAATATTAAATTATATTAATTTAATTAATTAAAAGAATAAAAAAGAAATATATAAATATTAAAAGTATATATTCTAAATTTAATAAATTCTTATATAAATATAATAAATAATTTATTAAATAAATTAATAATAATATAATTAAAATTAAATTATATATAATATACTTTTTAAAAATATTTTTTATTAATTAATAATCTATTTATTAAATATTTACTAATTAAATAAATAATATTCTTAATTAATTAAAGTATATAAAATAGTTTTATAATATATCTTTATTCTAGAATTAATCTAATATAATTTACTTATAAGTAATTATTTATAATTTCGAATCTTTTATATAATCTTATAAATACTTTTATTAAATATTCTTTAGATTTCTAATAAATATCTTATTTTATAATTTTATTTCTATTTTAAAAATCTTAAATATTTCAAGTATTAGATAATATAATTAGAATTAGATTAATAATTATATATAAAAAGAATTAAAAATAAAGGATTATTAATATTTATATTCTAAAAGTAAATCCTAAATATATTTTCCTTAATCTTTTTTAATACTTTAGACTAATTTTTATTCGAAGAAAATTATTAAAAAGTTTTCGAATATTCTTTAAAAAAAATAATAAAAATAATAAAATAATATTATTTTTAATAATTATTTAATTAATAAATTTTTTATAATATTTTCTTATATCTTTTTAGAGAATTAATATATATTTTAAGTATTATATATTTTTATTTCTATTTATAATATATTAGTATATTTTTTTATAATATAAATAATAATAATTATTATAATAATAAGAATATTAATCCAAATTATTATTATTTTATATATTCGAATAATAATAAATATAAAAGTATTTTAAATTCTATTATTTCTTTTATTTTAAAAATAATAAAACTTTATTAAAAGAATAAAATTAATATAAATAATATAATAATAAATTCTTTAAGAAATTCCTTTGAGTTTTTTAATAATATTAATTTATATTTATAATCCTTAAAATATATTTAAATTATAATATAAGAGTTTTTAATTAATAATAATATATTAATAGAATATAAGAATAAGAATAAAAATAAAAATAAAAATATTAATAATAAAAATAATTTAAACTAGATTACTTTTAGTAATTTTAATATTTTTTAGAAAATTTAAAGGATTTTATTTAATTTAAAGAATTAGTTTAAAAGTATTTATTATATTATAATAAATATATTTTTCGAAATTTTAAAAAATTTAAAATATTAAATATCGGAATTCGGAATACTGATTTGAGAATATTATCTTTTCTTTTATTTTATTTAAATACTTTTCGAAAATAAACTAATTTTCTATTTTAAGATTTCCCTTTTATAAATTTGAAATTATAAATAAAATAATAAAAGAAACGAATATTTCCTCTCGATTATTTCCTCTTTTCGAGTATTTCACGAATATTCTAAAAGTTAAATAAAATTCTAAAATATTCGAATTTATATTATAATAGATTTTTTATTAATCTATTAATTAATATATTATTTATTAATAAATATATTACTTTGAATATTTTCTTTTAATATTTTTATTTTATTTATATAATAGAATTTTATAATAATATATTTATTACTTTTAATAATTAATTAAATTATTTATTAATTATTATAAAAGATAATCTAGAATTTATTAAAATTTAAATATAAGTCTCTAAATAATTATTTGAATATTATAAACTCTTTTATAATAAAGGATATTTCGAATATTTTTATTTTAATTAAAGAAATTATTATTATTATTTAATAAACGATTTTTTATTAAATTAAATTATTAAATAGTAAAATAGTATATTCTTAAAATAAATATTTTATATTTATATTATTTATAAAGGAAATATTAAAAATAATTTATAATTATACTTTTTTATATTTAATATTATATTAAATTATTAAAAAGCGAATTTCGAATAAATATTTAATAATTTAATTTATAATTATTAAATATTCAAAACTAGAATTAGTAAAGAATTAAAAGAATATTAAAATTATAAATATTATATTCGAGTATATTATTATAATAATATAGAATATAAAATTAATTTTCTTTTAATTTTCTTTAATTTAATATTTTAAGACTTATTTATTATATTTCCTAAATTCAAGATTTAATAATAATATTCTCGAATATTTTTTATTAATTAATTCGAATTTCTTTATAATCTTTTTAATATAAATATTATAAATAAATTATATTTTTCGAATTATTTAATCTTTTATTATTTATATTTTTAAAAATTATTTTATATTTTTTATATTATATAATTTATATATTCTTTTAATAATTTTAATAATTTAAATAATATAAAACTTATTATTTTTATAATAGAATATTTAAATATTATTAATATAAAATATAATAAAAACCTTATATTAAATATTTATAAATATATATATTTTCTCTTTTAGAATTTATATTCTTATATTCTTAAATATTTTAATCTAATTATTATATTATAAAATAAAAGAATTTTATAATTTATAAAATATTTAATTAATCTCAATTATATATTTAAGCCTTTTAAAACCAAATAATAATTTATATATAATTAATAATTCTTTTAATTTTTTTATAATATTCACGAATATATTTATTATATTAAATTATTTTATTTTAAGATTAAAGTATATTATTAATATAATTATATATATTAAAAGGATTATAAATTCTTTTTATAAATTATTATATATTATAATATATAAATAGTATTTATTAAAAATTTATTAATATTTATTTTATAATTAAAAACTCATTTTAAGAATAGTAATAAAGTCATTTATTTAATTAAAATACTTAATATAATCTATTAATATTCTTTAATTTCTAAATTATTTAATTTGAATATATAATTTATTTTAAACTCTATTTCAAATATATAATTTTTAAATTTCTTTTATTATTTTAATTTTAATAAAAGTTTATTTTAATAAATTTATTAAATTATTTTACTTTTATAAATATTAAAGTTTAAATAAATCTTTTATAAAATTAATATAATTATAATAATATATATTATTATATTATTATATATTCTCGTAAATTCTTTTAAATAATTAAATTAGAAATTACTTATAAGAATTTAAAAATAATTAATATTATTTAAATTACTTATAGTTTCTAATAGGGAATTTAATAAGATTATTATATTAATATTTTTTATTTTATTAGAATTATTATTAAACTTTCTATTTTAATTATATATTTCGAATTAAATATTATAAGTTTTTAATATTAATCTTTTAATATATTTCCTTTTTAGTTTTATAATTAATTTCTTATTTATTTAATTTTGAATTTTAAATTTTCTATTTATTAATATTTAATTATTTTAATTAATATTTATTAAAATTAATTTTAAAATATCTTTAATTAATAAATCCTATATTCGATTTTTATTTAATAATTACTCTTTAGTATTTTTATTAATAATATTAAAATATTTATAATATTTAATACTTTTATCTTTTATATTATATTTAATTAATATTTCGAATTCTAGAATATTTTTAAATATTATAAATTCTATTTTATATATAAATATATTTTTTATTCTCGAATTATATTTTTATAAAATATTCGAGAATTTATTTTATTTATTTTAATATTTTATATTCTTTAAACTTTTAGACTTTTATATATTTTATTTTAATAATTTTATATTTTATAATTTAATATTATTAAATATTAAATTAATATTCCGGATTTTTTCTTTTTCGATAAACTTTATTAAATTTTAAATTTCTATAATTAAATAATTATTTAATTACTCGCGAGTTTTTAAAGAATAGAATATATTCTTATTAAATATAATATTTCTAATAATAATAATTTTATTAAATACAAGTATTTATATATAATATATATTAGATATATAATATTTAATTAAATAATTAATATAATTATATAATATTATTTTAAATATTCTTTATATTTAATTTATTTTCTATTTTTTAATTATTAAATATATATAAATATTATATATATAAATTCTATTTTAATTAGACTTGAGATTAATTATTATATATATAATAAATATTAGATTATATTATTTAAAATAATTTCGGAATTATAAATCGAGTATTTTATTTAATAAATTTTATTTATATAAATATAATAGACTTATATTATATAAATAAACTATTATAAGTATTATTTCCGATTAAAACTCTTTAAAAAGATTTATTAAAAAGTATATAATAAATATTTTATTAATTACTTTTTATTTTATTTATTCGAATTTATTATTAGATTTATAAATATAAGAAAAAGAAAATTTAAACTCGATATCCTTTTTTATATATTAATATTTATAAATAGTATTATTATATATAATAATAATTATTTTCTTTTAATTATATTTTATTTTATAAATATTCGAATTATATTATTTCTTTATTTAATATTTAAAGTTTTATATAATCTTAAAAACTTATATTCTTTTTTTATTTAAAAGCGAGAATATAAAAAGTTTTTTATTAAGTTTATTTTTAATTATTAGTAATTAATTTAAATTATTATATATTATTAGATAATCGAATAAGTTTTAAATAATTTTTCAAAAAGATTTTAAAAATCTCTTTTCAAATACTTATTTTAATATTATTTATCTAGTATATATTATAGGAAGAAAAGAATATAATTATAAAATAGAGGAAGATCAAAACGTGAATGAATTGTCTAAAGAGAGAAGTGCGAAACTAGTGAAGACGTGACCTTATATAGTCGCTCGCTACGCTCACGTGACGCTAGCACGTGACCACGTACGGCTCTGCAACACTACCAAAACCACGCATTTTCAATATTATAAGACTTATTCCTTTATAATATTTATATATAATACTCGTATATTATTTTATTTAATTCTATAATTTATATATTTTTAATATAATATATAAACTTTTAAAGTATTTAGAGATTTAAATACTGTCGGTATAGTATTATTGTAAATATTACTGGTCACGTGACAGCGCGCACGTGTTACGTGGCTAGTCCCAATTAGGCTTAGCCCCCCGGGGAAGGGTATCAACACCAAGGTGTTGATCACTCTTCCTCACTTAACACTTAACCAAGAATCAAACCACCAATTTACGCAACGAGCATTCCACGAAAACGTGCCGGTGCTTAGCGTAACCGGTGGGAACCGACACTGATCAGTTTCTAGATTCAGATCAGAAACACCAGCAGTTACCCCCTGCACCAGCTTTTACAGCATTTGATCAAGTCACCAGAAATCAAAGAGCAGCTACCTTAATTGGTCAGAAGCTCCTGGATTCCACCAGCTATACAGTACCAAAACCTCAAAACCTCTAAATTACGCCCTCGTTCCGATACCCTCTCAACCCCCTACCTCCAACACCTCAAATCAGTCGCTTTCCGACCCCAGGGCGATAACCTCCCCTGGCCCTTGCCTACCAGAACCCTCAAACCACGAATTCGATCCGACGACAACGACTTCTCGTACAGAGCCCGCAACTAACTGCAAAACACTCTCTCTTCGATACTCTCCTTACCGCGTTTGAGCTTGCAACTGACTGCAAAACACCTTCCTCGCGAAAACCTCTTTACAGCACCCTCTTTTATGGCGTTTCAGCTTTAGCTTCAGGTTCCGAATGAACGACAGCTGCTTTACCTCCCCTGCCTTGATCGACTGGCAACCGACCTTCCTCACCTTTCTTCGACCTACGTATACAGATACTAGGCACACTGAGCACTGAAAACACCCGGGAAAGAAGACGTCCCTTGGTTAACCGTTAAAGGAGAGAGTACTGCCTGCGGGCAAATACCCTTTTCTCCTGACATTCTAGGCATACTCAATCCCGAACCTAAACCTCTCAAAGTACCGTGATTTAGTAGGTAGGGAGGGAAATAAGTGGGAAACATGGAACAAGCAATACGGAGAGGCACAAATCGAGAAATGGGAGTCTGGAATCGACTTAAAACTTGTCACGGATATTGAGATTCGGGAGCATACAGATACCAAGCTATATAATTACGTCGACTGCTTTCAGCTTATAGGAGAAAGCCTTGATTTCGTAGAGTCCCTCTATAAGGATTTCAAGGACTTCACAACTAAAGACTCCGACCGGCTTGGACAGGCTTACCTGACGGAGTTTAGGAGACTATTATGTAGTTTCGGTATTAACGTCTTACAAGGAGATAATCTCTCAATTGCCCAGAGCTTAGTCGACGTTCCTAGAGTATATGAACAAGGAATATATATCCCTGAGGGATACGACAAACCCGTCGGCCCTAACGCTCCCAAGGCTTTTCCTGTTAATACTTTGGCAATACCACCTCCTCAAGTCCCGATCGACCTCCCTTTTGCTTCGTTTCGCAAGGAACCGATACCCCTCCGTCTACAATACAAGGAACTGCCAGAGGAATGTCAGGAACGACTTCGTCAGCAGGAGCAAAAGAGACCTCAAAATCGACCGAAAGCTTAGCCTGCCCCGAAATCAAGGTGCCTTCCTCAACCTTCCACCTGCCGGCACTGCAACGAGAACTTTGGCAGCAGGAACGCGCTATTTCGTCACCTGGGACTCTGCAAAACGTCTCGATCTCGAGCTTCCTCGCTCACCTCACAATCGTCAGCCTCCTCCGTCTCTCCTAGAGTATCCAGAGCTTCGTCAAAATCGTCAGCTTCGTCAACCCCTAGAGTATCCAGAGCTTCGTCAACAGCTTCGTCAATACCGTCAGCTTCATTAATATCATTAATAGCGTCAATTGAGAAGGTTCAGCTACAGATTCTTGGCCAGTTATATGCAATACGATCTCACGTAATACGATACCCTCAAATGCAATCTCAAAACCTCTCGTTCCTCCGTAAAAACGACCCCCTTTACGGATTACCTCAAAACCGGCAGTTACGCAAATCGACAGCTGCCTTATCTCTAAAATCGGCAGTTACGTATCGACAGCTGCAATACACTCAAAACCGGCAGCTACGCAAATCGATAGCTGCCTCACTTTCAAAACCGGCAGTTACGTATTGACAGTTGCCACACCCTCTAAATCGACGACTACACAAATCGACAGTTGTTATAACATCCCAAAACCGGCAGCCACGCAAATCGACAGTTGCCTCACCTTCAAGACCGGCAGCTACGTATCGACAGCTGTCACACCCTCTAAATCGACGGTTACACAAATCGATAGCTGTTTCACCTCCGAAATTGTTAGTTACGTAATTGATAACTGATATACCTTCTCCAGTGGAATCCAATACCCTTAAAGTCCTTCCAGTGGAATTGATCATCGATGCCTTTATGGCTATAATAATCACGGCCGTTCCCTATACTTCCACTTCCCCGACGACTGGATAATCCGGAAAGTCGTCCGTTCCCTATATTTCGGCTTTTCTAATATTTAAGAATCCTGCAAAATCGATATATAATACCAACGATCTGTACGAAATCGATAGTTTACACGAAATCAATAGCTTTGAACACGGATATTGGGAAGGTATAAGTATATTATAAGAAGGAATAGGTATACGGATATAGAGAAGACAAAAATGGGTGTATTAGGTGGATAAGAGGACTAAACTAGACCAAATTGGGAAAAAAGTATATGATCGGAAGGAGACACTGTTTTTGAGCCACTTTTAGAGTGATTCCAGTGTCGGTATAGTATTATTATAAATATTACTAGTCACGTGACAGCGCGCACGTGTTACGTGACTAGTCTTAATTAAATTTAATTCCTTCGAGAAAGAATATTAATATTAAAGTATTAATTATTCTTTTTTACTTAATATTTAATCAAGAATTAAATTACTAATTTATATAATAAGTATTTTACGAAAATATAATAGTGTTTAATATAATTAATAAGAATTAATAAATATTTTATTTATATATATTATTTTTTCTTTATATTATTTTATAATTAAAAGTATTTTCTATTTTTTTTTAAAAAACTCTTTAATTTTTTATTCAAATATAAAATATATTAATATATTTCTAATATTTATAAATATTTTAAATAGAATATTTAAATAGATTAAAAGAGATTTATATTTAATAAAAATAATATTATAAATATATATTATTTATAATAATATAATATTTTTATTTTTATTTTCTATTTTTAATATTTTATTAAATTTATAATATTATATTCTCTTTTTATATAAAAGAGTTTTAAATATAATATTTATATAAAAACTTTTTATTATTATTATATTTATAATCTCGAAATCAATTTTCTTTTTATTTTATTTATTTAAAATACTTTTAATTATATAAATATTATAATTAATTATTAAAAGACTCGAAAATCCTATTTTAATTATATATTCGAAATATTTATTAATAAATATTCTTTTATTAAATATTCGAATATTATTTATTATATATATTATATTATAATTATTTAATAATATATTTTTCGAAAGTGAATATTATAAGAAATCAAATATTAAATAAATTATTAATTTTAGTATTTTTATAAAAAGTATAAAATCGAATATTAGAAAAGTGAATTTATTTATTAAAAGTTTTAATTAATTATTTGTCTTTTTCGAACTTTTATTACTATTAGTAATTATTTTATATTAGATTCTAATTTTAATATAATATTTCTTTATAAACTCGAATTTATTTTTATAAATATAAGAATTAATAATTATAAATTCTATTCGGGAATAAATTTTAGATTTTTAAATATAATATTCTTTATTATAAAAATTATATAAATATTTTTTATATTTTCTTTTTAATTTATTTTTAAATTTCTTTTCTAATTCTTTAACTTTTTCTAATTTAATTTAATATTTAAAGAAAGTATTTTAATATTTATTAAATATAATAAATATTAAAATATTAATTCTTGATTTTATTTTTAAATTTTCAAAGATTATATATAAAAAGAGAATTTTATATTAATTGAATATAAAAGTAAATATATTAAATTTATTATTTTTAAAAAAGATAAAGAATTTATTTATTTCTTATTTAAATTATATTTTTCGAATAATATATTCGAGAAAGTCTTTAATAATAAAAGACTTTTAAATCTCGAAAATATTATAAAATTTAATATTTTTATATATTAAATATTATTCCGAATATTAATATTTCTAATTTATTATTTTTTTAATTCTATTAATAAAAACCTTTTTATAAATTTTATAAATAATTAAAATAATTATTATATTTAAAAGAATATAAAATCTTTTAAATAAAATTATAATTTTAAATTAATATAAATATTTTAATTAATAATAATATTTTTAATAAATTCTTTAATAAAATATTTATTCGAATTTAAAGAATAATTATTATAATTATTTATATATTAGAATTAATAATTTTAATAAATTAATTAAGAAAATAATTTTATTATTTAAAATATATTTTATAAATATTTAATATAATAATATAATTTTAAAAAAAAATTATATATTCTATTTTTATATTCTTAAATATAATAAATAAATCTAATTTTTTATTTTTAGATTATTAAATATTTTATATATTAATAATAAATATATAAATAAATATTTATTTTATATTTAATTTTATTTTAAATTTATTAATTATTAAAAAAGAAATTAATAATAAAATATTATATATAAGAGTATTTATTTTATTAAAATTAATAAAATTCCAAATTCTATTATCTCGAATTTTTATTTAATTTATAATTATTATTTTATATAAAAGATATATTCTTTTAATTATATATTTTTAAATTCTATTATATTTATAAAATATTCGTGATTATATTAATAATTTTTAAAAGTAATTATTTATATATTAAAATAAATTTATTAAAAAATTTAAAATATATAATTTATTATATTTTATTTATACTTTTATAAAAGTTTTAATATTTATAAATCGGATTTATAATTATTATATATTATAAGAATAGAATATTATAATATTATAATAAGTATTAAATTATATTAATTTAATTAATTAAAAGAATAAAAAGAAAATATATAAATATTAAAAATATATATTTTAAATTTAATAAATTCTTATATAAATATAATAAATAATTTATTAAATAAATTATATATAATATAATTAAAATTAAATTATATATAATATTATTATTATAAAAAATATTTTTAAAATATATATATTAGTACAACTGCATTGCAGTTGCGCTGGTCACGTGACGTTGTCATGTGACAGCGCGGCCAACCGCGCTCAAGCCCCTGTAGCTAGTCCCGATTAGGCTTAGTTAGTTTCCGAGGATAGGTCAATAACACCACGGTATTATTAACCTTTCCTCTCCTTAATCAACCACCACCTTATACAATTAGCATTCTCACGAATACATGACAACTACTATATATTACCGGTGGACCGATACTGATTAGTCTGTATATACAGATCAGAGAAGAATTTAGTTAAGCCTTGAAAGTATTCGGTATCTTAGGGCAAAATGCTATTTTTCTATATCGAAGGGGAGAAATAGTGAAAAATCAATTCCTTAAAAGTATTCGATATCTTGGGGAATTAAATACTACCTTCTTACCAAGTATAATAATATATTAAAAGTATTTGATAATCTACTATAAAGCTATTCTAGTCAGCGTTTAATTACCTACTATCTTCTCTTCAGAACTCTTTCTCTTTACGATAACTTTAATCATACTCTCGAATCGATTTCGATCTTTCACCCTCTTTTCTATAAAGTTAAGTCCTTATAGCCTTTCCTTAACTTGCCCCGAACTTCGAATTTTCACGAAAAACACTCAGCGAGTTTACAGACCATTACTATAGTATTTTCTTCGAATACGGACTTGACCTTATATATACGGATACTGGAAATACTGGAAACTAGAAATACTCGGGAATAAGGATATTACTAGATAATGATTAAAAGGTCTCTAGTTCTCTGGACAAGTTTACTATTTATAGATAAATACTCTCGAATAATATACTAGATATACTCAATCCCGCACTTATACTTCTCCAAGTACCGTAATCTAGTATAGAACCGGATTAGGATACCAAGATAGAGAAGTGGGAGGATAGTATATAGAAGGATATAGTATTAAAAGCAGATTTCAAGGATTATATAAATACGAAACTATATTAGTATACCGCAAATTCTTTAATAAATAATAATCTCTAGGACTTATTCCGTGACAATTTCAAGGGTTTCACTACTGCGGACTTTAAACGAGACTATAGTCTTATAGAATAATAACACTTACAAGTCTACCTTTAATATAATAGCATTTACATTAAACAGAACAGATAATACTATACCATTATATAATTCTTAGTAGATATACTTGAACAAGAGACTATGTACCCCTGGAAAGACACCGATATTATACAATCAGGCCAAATTCGAACAGACCTCTTAATAGGACTAATCACCTCGTTCTACCTTACTCTAGAAGGTTGCGGATATAACCAAGTAGTAGAATAACTAAAGAATATTCCATCTCCTCCTCCACTACCCGTCGAAATCCAAATCGAATACCCCCAATAAGTTACTTATAAGGTTCTACCGGCTTTGTTATTATCACAAATAATCTCATTCCCTTTATAACAATCATTACCCATTCCTCAAGTTATACTAAGCGCAAAACTTATCAGCGAAGTAGCCAAGATTTATACCCAGAATATGAAATATAATAGAACCAATAGTAGCTTCGATTACAAACTTACTATTTTCGAAGATATATACTAGTATATTGACCTTTTACAAGAAGACCTTATAAGGGCATTCCCTATAATACTCAAGGGACTAGTACAAGACTACTACTATAATACCCGGCTATCAAAATATATATATATCAATACCTGTAACAAGATCCGGAACTTCTTCAAAGGCCCTGAATATCAATATTCGAACTTCAATAAGTGGAATTCGATCACCCTAGACTCCCTGATAG
This sequence comes from Hyaloscypha hepaticicola, assembly GCA_002865625.1. Lineage (NCBI taxonomy): Eukaryota > Fungi > Ascomycota > Leotiomycetes > Helotiales > Hyaloscyphaceae > Hyaloscypha > Hyaloscypha hepaticicola. Next base: position 276,410 of record KZ613528.1, read on the forward strand.
CCAAACACCCAAACAAATCGATATGAGAGCTTATTTAGTTACTAATTAACGAGTTATGTAAACTATAATACGGACTTTTACCAAACCTTCGTAATATTGACTTCTTCCTTAACAAAATCATTACTGCTTACCAAGACTTATTGGTATATTAATACGCGATTACAAACCCTCCTGGAAAGCTCGGTTAACTGATTAATAAACTCCAATTATCGATAATAATATACGAGAAAGAGTAACAGTACGGTAACAAAACCTTTTTCACTGACCGAAAATACTACTCGAGAAACCCCAGGTATAATCATTAAAATGGAGACCATTACTACAATCACGTGAACCCTTACAGGAGTATCTCTAGATCCCGTAATCACATTAACCTTACGAAATTATACTTCATTTACAAGAAACCAGACTGTCATTCCTGGAATCATATACCGAAGGAACAAGCAGAGGAAAAGGCTCGATTTAGGGCCAAGAATCTCTATTGATTCAAGAATATCAACTCCCGTGACTTTGATAAGAACTTCAATAGTACTTACTTATAGTATATTACCGAAATCGAAAGTGAACCAGACAAAAGCAATAAAAGTAATAAAGACAAAGACAATCTGGACAATACTACTAGTACTTTTATAACTCTACTAGCGGATATTAATAATACTAAAGAGACTGGGACTAATTGGTTCACGTCAATTGAGAACCTCCTAACTATACTAACCCTTATAGATAACCTCAATTCCCTTTCACTTATTCACTAACTAATAGGCGAAAACCCTATATTAGAATCTGATAAACAGTTTATAGAAAACACTTATACCTTTATAATAAAAGGCATATCTAGATATAATTCCCGTTACTTTTATAGAATTGTAATTAATACCGGAATATCTAAATACTCAATTGCCGGTTTCGATTAATTCCAAGTACTATAATATACTAATAGAAATATCACACTCGACAAAATCACCAAGGGTCAAGTAACCGTACAGTTCGGTATTAGTGACGATACCTCAATTAGTTCCGCAAAGGTAAAAACTCCAATTGAACAAGTAGAGTTCTATATTATATTTGCAAAAACACTATTCCTATTCAGTCTAGGGGATATGGACAAGCTAGGAGTCTATTTCAATAACCTGACTAACTATATCATTACTCCTAGAAGAGACATGCCAGTGATATAACATTTTAGTCATTCTTTTCTACTCTGGGATACTTCATTATAGAGCTTTATTACTGAGTCCTTTAACTGTAACCCCTACTTCCTTACAAGTATCGAATTATAATAATTATACTATTATTTTGGTCACCCATTAGTAAGCAGGCTACAAAATGTGTTCGAACGAGCAGGACACGATATTAATAGAGGAACTCTGGAATACCTTACAAAATACTATAAGTACTACCAGAAATACGGCCAATTGCCCGGACAATTCAAGTTTAACCTAAAAGATAATATTAACTTTAATTATTCGATTATTATTAATATTTTCTATATTTCCGGCAAATCTATACTCTATATTATTGACAAAGGTACTCGATATTAAGCCGGCTAGTAGCTCCAAAATATTAATACAATTTACACTTGGGATACCTTATAGAAGTATTAGATCAATACCTATTTAGGCCCTCCCGACCAGTTTATTACGGACTCCGGAAAGCAGTTTACGAGTAAGGAGTTTGTCTAGTACACAAATACTATAGACATTAAAGTCAAAATCGTTCCTGTAAAGGCCTATAATTCAATTGGAATTATAGAATACTATCATGGCCCGATCCGACACGCCTATCTTATTATTATAACCGAAATCCAGGGTATTAATAAGGATATAATACTATAAATGGCCTTTAAGGCCATTAATAATACTATAGGACCTGACGGATTAGTGCCTACCCTATTAGTCTACAGTACTTTACCTCGAATAGTCGAATATGACACTCTATTATTCACTATTATCCAATATTCCATAGTCCTGAAAAAGGCCATAATAGAGATTCAGAAGTTACGAGCCAAATAACAAGTTAATAATGTCCTGAATACACGAAATGGCCCAAGTATAACCGATATTCACGAACTTATACTCAATTCAGATGTTCTGGTCTGGTGTGAGGGTAATACTAGCCAGTCTGGTAGCTGGAAAGGACTATATAAGCTTATGGCTATAAATAACGAGTCTTGTATACTAGTACTGTCTCGCAGTAATATGATATTCCGTTTGATATCTATAAAACCCTTTAATATGCCAGATATCGAAACTGAGATCGATCCGCTCGAACCAGAATATAATAGTCAGGAAACTGAAAGTAAGGAGGATATAATCGTTATAGACACTTCACCCACTATCCTTCCGAAATATGACAGAGGCCGATCTCGTAAAAACGCTAACATTACTGTACTCCTTCAAGACAATATTCAGTATAAGGATTCTCGTTAGACCGAAATCGCAGGCCTTCTCGAAAAGGGTATATTTGTAATCACTTCCAGAACTGATATACTAGAGGGAATATATATCTTCAATTCCAGGTTCATTAACGAAATCAAGAATAAGAGTACTGAAAAGGAATTCAGAAAGTCGAGACTTGTGATTCAGGCCTATAATAACGAATCCAAGTATATTATACTAATATAATTACTAACCATCTAGTATATCAGTTAACGGATTATTCTCAATATCGCTACTATAATTACTAAAACTACAGGACTATACCTTCGTGACATCTCGCAGACCTATATACAGTCGATAACTATACTAAATCGTGATTTCTATATTAATCCACCTCGAGAGCTTGTAAAACTACTGAATCTAATAGACAACTCAGTCCTTAAGATTATCAAGTCACTATACAGTATTCCTGAAATTAGAAACCACTAGTTCAAGACCTACCACTCCCATCACTTCAACAAACTGGCCATGGAACAGTTAATCTACAACCCCTGTCTCCTTTACAGTAATAGATCCTTTAGTATTATTAGTCTGCAAACTGACAATACCCTCTTCATTAGAGACAACGATTTCGCTGAAAAAGAGCAAGCAGGCCTGGAAAAGACAAAGTTTTTGGCCAAGGAATACGAGCGTCTCACCTTTAACAATGACCTCAAGTTCAATGGAGGAGTTATCCACACCGGCAACACTGGTATTACCCTTACACAAGTATACCAGTACAAGAACCTCAAAATCGTCAATAACAAGAACATCACCACGACCAGTAGTAGAGGTGCTATATATCAAAACCTTACTATCAAGGACTAATATATCACTCAATATACTAGAGGAGTATATATTTCGTTAGTATATTAACCGGAGACTATATATAACCTATTAATCGCTATTCAAGCTATCGAACCAACTGAAAACGACATCAAGAAGTTCAATAAGCACATCCAATAGCAAATCGAAAATGCCGCCAGAGGATTACACTTTATCAAGCTTGAGAAAAATATACTTCGCCTCCTCGTCTTCACAGACACTTCATTCGCAAATAACAGAGACCTCTCCTCACAAATCGGCTATATCTTGATACTGGCCGACAGTACCGGACATGCCAATATCCTCTATTAGTCTTCCACCAAGTGCAAACGGATCACCAGGAGTATTCTAACATCAGAGCTATACGGAATGGCTCACGGCTTCAATATGGGAGTGTCAGTTAAGTCTACGGTCAATAAGGTACTACAAATCGACCTCCCACTGGTTATTTGTACGGATTCGAAATCACTATACGAATACCTTATCAAATTAGGCACTATACAAGAAAAACGACTCATAATTAATATAATATATCTCTGCCAGGCTTACGAATAATGTGAGATTGCGGAGATTAAATGGATCAAGGGCAATTCGAATCCTGCTAACACTATAATAAAAGCGAAACCTTCGAACGTGCTAACGCAATTGCTCGATATGAATACCCTGCAGTTAGACATGGAGGAGTGGGTTGAACGCGGATAACGGGTATACTAGTGGGAAAGTAATGGATACACATGGGTATACGGATGTACTGAGTGGACGGGAAGACTACACTAGACTGCTTTAGGCAATCAGTATTCGATCGGATGGAGACACTGTTTTTGAGCCACTTTTAGAGTGGTTCCAGTGTTGGTACAGCTGCATTGCAGTTGCGCTGGTCACGTGACGTTGTCATGTGACAGCGCGGCCAACCGCGCTCAAGCCCCTGTAGCTAGTCCCGATTAGGCTTAGTT